>SNQJ01S0046300.1:100099-115168 GCA_010110895.2 Picea sitchensis
CCCGCAATGAGACCGAGCCACTCCTTCCTAGGGTTTGTTAAATATACTCTGAGGGACTCGTCCGAAGGATGAGCTTACATCAACAAGCATATGTTATCCTCCTCAAGCTTGCGTAAAAATAAAGAGGTAGTCGCCAGAAATGGTGGGAGATATTTTGGGAAAGGGATGTGTTTTCATATTCATATTAATGGCTTTAAGCATTTCTCTTGATCATGACACCCCCTATTCATCATTTGAAACCGGTTTGGTAAATCCATTTGTCTCTCATTCGACTTGCCACAAGGTTAGATCTTGGGTCGTCTTTGAGTCAGTGATGCCAAGTCCTTGGTCGTGTCATTCATATGTTCAAGAGAAGTTCATCCAATCCCTCTATTGAGTCGACCATCTGCAGTTGTCCATTCTTACTATGTTGGCCTTCCCTGTGTCCGTTTCAACCTGTATTCATACTCTGTTCCACCCTCAAAATATGTTACTTATTTCATGTCATTAATGGGGGATACATCAAGGCCCTCTTGTGACACGTCTTGTTCTGTCGACTTCAACTCATTATCTGGAAACGAGACTTAGAAATCATTTAGTACCTTAGAACATGCATGCCTTAATGGAAGGTTTCTTCGCTTTCGACAGGGGTTCGCAGATCCTTGATCGAGAGATTCCACCGATTGCTCGACGTCAGCTCATTCATTCGCATTCGTTCATATTTTACTAGTGAACGTTGGGAGTCATTGACATTAATGGTGATTTCCCTCGCACTTGTTAACGGTTTCATCAATGACTGGTAATCAAGTGGTTTCTACCATGTTCGACTTCAACACATGTAATCACATGGCTAGATTCATACTTTTAGGTGACAGGATTGTAGACCCTGGGTCTCATCTTTTTGATCCAGGCTATGATGGAGTATGTATGATTTGCATTGGCACATAGATCCACTTTGTATGTCATGTGGCTATGTCGTCTTAATTTAAGCCTTCTCACATAGATCCACAATGTATTCCTGGTGGCTATGAAACATTTTGAAAACATGGATCCATGGTGTATGATTGGTGGCCATGACCTACATTTATGATTTCATTCATTTGTGATATGAGTATGGAATGCCTACCTCAGAACTGGTACTTTATTCTGTAGATGCTTGGTTGTTTGCAGGTTTTCGATTAGGTGCGCTCTTGGTCTCTGACACACACACACAGTTTACAAACTATTTCGACTGTCACAAGTTACGACCTCATACTTTGGGGGGCATTATGTTACACATGATTTTGGTCACTCTGGTGGTGTCTCAACAGTGATGTATTCAGGCTCCCAACAAGGGATTTTTGCCTGAGAAAACTGGCTCCTGTCTTCTTCGAAAAACATATTTTTAAGATGAGTTCGTAGGATGCCTATGGTCTAGGGTCTGAGATTCATTCATTCTCGAAGGCCACCCACACTTAGGGTGCTAAATTCTCGTAGTATGCTCCATATATAGGGTGCGAACCTATTTTTAAGCTTGGAAAAGAAAAGAGGTCTCGAGGGTTCTAGAAGGGAATATTCTAGAAAATGAGTTGGCATTCGCATGGTTGTCATTCTATCGAATTCTCAGATTTGATGGGATCATCCTCATCCATGTAACCATCTCTCCTTCTCCTATATATTGAAATGTTTCTCATGGAAAAGGTTAAGCAAGATTGAATGAAGAATTGGTGAAAGAATGGTGTGAAGAACCTTGCTTGGACATAAGTTTGAAGACTCTATTTGGTCTATCAAGAGGAACTGGATCTTCTTTATGCTAGTGCAGAGTAAGTGTGTGTGTTGGAACCAAGGGTCACTGAAAGGAAGTTGGCAACATCAAGGAAATTAGGTTGTATATTCTACTTTCAATTAATATGATACAACGACATGTCCCTTTCCCATAAAGTCACTCTTACTTTATTGTGTAACTCCTTGATCATATGCATAAGTTGACATTGAATATACTTTTCTATCTTCACTTTGGTTGGTTTGTGTTGTCTTGGACTTGACTTCACGAGAGTGTCGGAGCGAAGCAGGAGCAACAAAGACCTAAGGAAGCGATATCAAGGTATGTCACTTATTTTTTCTCTTTAGTAGATTCAATGACTACAACTTAGGGAAAGGGTCGTGTCCTGTCCTGACTTTTTCTAGATCCAGGTGGATCTAGGGAGATCTGTTAGTGTCTGTACCTACTGATTTGTCCGATAACGAAAGCATGCAAGAGGAAAGAGACAAATGGAAGGAAAAGAAGCACGTGCGCATGCATGGAAGACCTAACGACATTATGGTTAGGGTTTTTGTAATAATTTGTAATGGCTGGTAAGATGGGGAGAGACGAGATATGGTCATAGAGTTGAAGAGATAGAGAGAGGGAGAGGTGATATATACAAATAAAGGAAGAGAAATGTAAGGACTATATGAGTTACTAAGAGGGTGAGATAAAAAGGGTATGAGCGAATCGATCCGGAGGGTTAGATCATAGGATGGGGAGCATGGTATGATCTAGTCTGCCTTGCAGGGATTGAATATCCTGTGGGAAGGTATAAGAACTAAGATTGTAACCATGCGCGACATGGATATTTCCAACTATAATAAAATACTTAGAGCCAGATCTTTGTGGATGTATCCCAGGAGGGGGTGAACCACGATAACACTGTGTTATGTGACTGAATGAATGCATTTTTGCATCTGATTAGTTGATGAATGCCGAATGAATGAAGTGACTAAGTAAATTTGATGTACCACATGCATGCATAGAATGAATTTTATACTAGATGATAAATGAATTGAATAAAGGTTAAGGTGTAGATCTTGCTCAGTCTCAGGTTTCAAACACCTGAGTATTACAGCCACCCATAGATCTCTCTCGGGTTAGACTGCACAATACACAGAGTGTACTGCGTTTCCTTATGGGTGACCAATGGGGCCGATAGTCTTTAAGGGATTTTTTTGGGAATCTTCTTGGTTATGAATCAGGGTCAATATGTAATGGTCAATAGAATCAAAATCCCTTAACACCAGTAAGGGTAAATATATGAAAGTAAATAAAACCAACAAATGGTTATGTTTTCAGATGATTTGAAGGCAATGGGATTGAGCATAGGATATCTGTGGAAGACATGTCAAAAGGATACGGATTCAGACGACAATAAGGTGAAATAATGCAAATCTAAAAGGGGATGTTGAGACCGTGGAATCCCACGAAGGAAGAGATTGAAAGGTGGATGAAGACAAAGGAGCTAGAATTTGCGCAAAAAGATAACAGAAACCCAAAGTTAACGCCACACAAGTATCTGGACAAGTACGTATTCATCAACTTGAATGAATTATTTTTCTATGATTTTCCACACATATTGTAGGAGTGGATCAAAATATTGAAAGACAACCATCCAATGAATCAGATTAGACAACTAGAGTGGAATCCCAAAGAGAACATGAAACTTCAACGTGTTGATAATAAGTTTACGCGCTCATTCAATTTCTGGTTAGACTACATTGTTGTCGGATTTATCACAGAGTTTGCTGTAGATACAACAAAGTCGTACAACGTAGTTGAACAAGAATTCATGAAGGCACCTTGAGGTAGGTATATCAGATCATTATATACTTCAATTAAGATATTTCTATATAACAAATTTGTAATGACAATGGAGTCAAATAACTAAACTTCCCCGTGTGCATGGGGGAATGGGGGAAGCACTAATAGGAAAAGGATAAATGGAAGGAGAAGGGGATAAAGGAAAGAAGGAGGAGGCCTTGGACCCAATTATGATGGATGAGGAACAGATCAAGTAGATCATGGCGATAACTGGAAGGAAATGCAGTGGAGTACCCTACAAGATGAACACCAAGAAGAGAGTCGTAGTCGCGAGGGAAGGATTGGCAAGTGATGAAGAGGAGGTAGAGGATCTCCAGGCTGTGGAGCAGATTTAGGAAATCTTGCACATGAAATATGAGAGGAAGACAAGAGGTCCAAGAGCGGAAGTATAAGGAATTACTCCTATCCATATCGGTGTCGGTGTGGAACCCATAAACCCATGTGCGACTAATACACTAAGAAAAAAACCACCATTTAGACAACTAAATTTTGGGAGAAGGAAAACAGTATGAAGTACATCTACACAAGGAACAATAACTGGGGGAGCCAGTTCAGGAAGCAGTAGTGAAATACCTACACCACGCGAAGGTACTAGTTCAAAATTTAAGATGGAGGGACATGACCCAACCATCAGGCTACCATAATTTAAAGGAGAAGTGTCGGAGGACCCAGAGAAGCACCTGTTTATCTGTGAAAATATTTGGGAAGCAAAATAGATCACAAACAAGGACACTAAACTTGAATAGTTAGCTATTAAATTAAGAGATCGCGCACTAGATTGGTATATGAGTTTATCCCCAAACAGTCCTCCAGGGACAACCAGAACGATTGGAGATATCAAGAAGTTACTGATAAATGAGTTCCATAAGCCAAGTTCAAAGGACCAATACATGAACGAGATGATAGATATTAGAAAAAAACTAGGAGAATCTAGACCGGTGAAAAATGGGATTCTAGGCCTGTTGGACATCCTGCACTTTGGGAGGGTCCAATATGAAAACAACTAGGTCAAGTAGCTGATGGAAGTCACCCATGGTGGATACCTGTGGCTGGAACAACTCGTCTCAATAGATGTAGAGATTATTTCATACATCACAGGGCTTCCATGATGGGGTGAGGATCCCACACAGTTCGTTGAGGACAAGACGAAGGAGAAAGCACCAACTGAGGAAATGAAGAAGAAATATGGTACTGAAAGGGGGTCACATGGAATCATAATCAAGAGAATTTGTGATGCTGCGAAAAGAATGGCCACAAAAATTATGGCATGTAAATTACTTAGGAAATGATGCAAGGAGGAAGTCCTGACCAGGGTTGTTGCAGCTACAACACATTCTGCGGAAAGAACCACACTCAGCTGGGGCCCTTATTTGCTGAATTTGTTCCTGGATGACTGCAAGGACACACAGGATCAGGGGACATAATTTCACTATTCATGGCTACTCATCCCGATAGCCTTGATTAGATGGAAGGAGCCGAAGTATTCATTCTTTCCCACTAAACCCAATCCTTTTCACGGAGCACGATACTTATCATTGGGGGCCGCTTTGTACCCTCAGAACAGAAAGGTGAATGAAACCATATTTGAAGGATATCACAACAACCTACAAAAGAGCATCACCAACACTTGGAGGGTGACACTGTAGGCAGTTGCAAAGTATCAGGGAATATCCAACTTCAAAGCCACTAGACATGCAATGTGGATCCAGGAAAAAAAATTTCCCGAAAATCAATGGCTGTAACTTCACTATTGCATCAAGGAGGCAGACATAGAGATGGCCATCAAATATTGGGATGATAACTGGAGGATTCCGGTCCTCAATCAAGAAATACCCAAAGAAATGGGGGAGGAGAAGGTAAGATAGGAACAAACACCTGCCGAAGAGATAATAGTTCCCAAGAAACCAAAGACAAGTCAAAACAAGGTGCAACAGAAAAAAGGGCGGGCATCCAAGAAAGGCACCTAGGCGGGGAAGAAGAACAACACACATACGCGACAGGTGTAGGAGAAACAGACTGAGACAACACATGGAACCACATCAAGTGTTACTCAGTAGGAGCAAGGCCAGAACAAGAGGCAAGTCATCCAGATGGGGGGTGTGCGCAAGAAGGAGAAGGCACATAGAACGCCCCCAGAATACACAATGACCGAGGATGATGCGGACATGTTGGCCCAAATGGTCCAGGATCGCACAATCGAGGATTTCGACAATGTTGAGCACTAAAGGGACAGGATTGAGGAAGAGTTGACATACATGCGACTGATGACAGCATAGGAATAGTGCCATCAACATCACATATAGGAGGCAAACATGGATCAAGCGAGCATGCCATGATCCAAATGATAGTACAATCGAGCTCAACATTTCACGTCACACCCAACATGCTACGCATGGATGAAATTTTGGGGCAGACACCCCTAAAGGAATTGGCCCAAACACAATTTTTGTTGACACAGATACCTACTAAGGCCTTGTATAAACTGCAATTCAACATCACACAAGAGGTACAGTCACGTGCACGCACAGACGTAGCAAAGTTGCAGCAGTAAAATGATAATCGGGACAAGCTATAATTTGTACTCGAGCAGGTTAAGATCGAGACCAAAAATGAAAAAGATCATGCGGATAGGTTGGAGCAAGAATTGGCTCTAGCCTATGAAAAAATCCCAAAGAGTGCGTAGATGACTGAACTCACGGTGACACAGAATATTGATCAGATTGTGCAGAAAATCGATCAATACAGATAGGAGATCGAGCACCTCCGGGAGAAACTCATACCTACCACTCCACCAGATGTGAAGGAGAAAATGAAGTATGAGGCAACAATGTAGATAACAGAGATAGAGCGACAAGTCCACGCGGCGATCGACTTGTTCAAGAAAGAAACACAGCTCTGGACGAAGCTGGAAGAGGATCAACACATCCAATCATGGGACCAGGAAGAAGAAAGGATAAGCGTAGCTATCCAGGACCTCAAGCAAAGGTAGAAGACAATTATGATCACAGAGCATGTCAAAGGAGCACATGATATGAAGAAACTGTAGGTAGAACTCATAGCTGCACAAACAAAAAAGAAGGAGTGCCAAGCTCAAATGGAACCACTCCAAGAGTGGGCAACAAAGGTCATTGCACAGGAGGAAGAAGAAAAAATGAACATGACACAAACCTAGGAAGAGTGTGCAGGTATGGTCAACGACGAGATTGTAGTGCAGGTATTGGACGCACTCAAGGAGAAGACCACGCAGGCCCAAATGCAAACAAACAAGCTCACAGAGAATTTCCAGGCGATCACAAGAGAGACCGATGGAGTGCACCAGGTTTAGGTGGCTTGGGACGAGCCACATGTCAGTGTTGGGGGCCTATTGGATGTAGGCCGAATAAGAAAGAAAGACTATTTTTGGAAGAGAAGCATGCAAGAGGAAAGAGACAGCTGGAATGAAAAGAAGCACGCATGCATGCATAGTAGAACTAACGACGCTACGTTTAGGGTTTTTGTAATATATTGTAATGGATGGTGAGTCGAGGAGAGAGGAGATACAGACATAGAGCTGAAGATCTAGAGAGAGGGAGAGGTGAGATATACAAAGAATGTAAGAGAATTGTAAGGGTTGTAGGAGTTACTAAGCGGGTGAGATAAAAAGGGCATGAGGAATTGATCCCGAGGGTTAGATCACAGGCCGGGAGTCTAGTGCGATCTAGTCAGCCTCACAAGGATCGAGGAGCCTGTGGGAAGGAAGAAGAAATAATATTGTAACCATGCGTGACATGGATATTTCCAACTATAATAAAATCCTTAGAGCCAGATCTTTGTGGACATAGCCCAGGAGGGGTGAACCATAGTAAGAATGTGTTATGTGACTGAGTGAATGCATTTTTGCATCTGATTAGTTGATGAATGTTGAATGAATGAAGTGACTAATTAAATCTGATGTACCACATGCATGCATAGAATGAATGTTATACTAGATGATAAATGAACTGAATAAATGTTAAGGTGTAGATCTCACTCAGTCTCAGGATACAAACACCCGAGTATTGCAGCCACCCTATTGGGGGGTCCTAAATCCATTTAACTCAACAACAGGAACCAAACCCACCACCGAGGCCCAATTAGAATCTGTAGCGTTTAATAGTGAAATGGTTCTCCAGATCTATCGATCCGGCCAAATAATCGATGGGATTATCGTAGTGATTGACACGATCGATAGATTGAGATATTTGGCCAACTTGTAATTGTTATCACTCTGTAATTTCTCAGGCTGAGGGAGAAATTGATAGAGGTAACTATTTCAGCCGCTTGGAGTCTTGTATCTAGCCCTCCAAGACTCATATATGGCTCTCTCTGTATGATTTATCTTGGTTTGGAATAGGATATTAGGCTAGTTATGAGGGATCGAGGTTTTTGGTTTTTTGAGTTTTGGTTAAGACAACAGAGGAAAAGGCCATTGGGCAGAATGGAGTCAACAGGTTAAAACTGATTGAATGAATGAATAACTAAGAACATTGGTAACCAGGCAAGGAAACCATGACAATGGATCTTAATATTTTGTAAGATGGAAAAGAAGAATGGGTTAAGAATCATCTCAAATGCAGAGCAGCGTTGATCTGAATTCTACATTCAATTTGCAGAAGAAAACGTAAACATTGCTTTAAGCCAAATTAGGGTGTATAAGACAAATCCTGATTATAATTTTCTTATAAACAATGATGGAAGAAAACAATATGAGAAAAACAAGAAAATGACAGTTTACATCAGAGAAACTTCACCACCGAATCATGACACAAGAATCTGGAAATCCAATGTCTTAATATTCATTCAAAGTCACTTCAGCCTACTGATCATCTTGACAAAATAGAACGTAATGTTTCTAGATTATCTTCCCATCTGGTCCCTCTAGGTCGAACCTCCTTTTTTCATCTTTTACATGTGCATATATAGATGAACATTGCTTTTATCCCTCCTCAACTTGAGTCATGAATATGCTTTCTACAAATAGAAATCAGTTACAAATAATGACACTTGTAACACTAACCTACTTTCTAGGGAACTGTTTGACAATAACTACTAGAACTCTGGAAATAATGCTCCGAATGTGTAACTACTGCTTACTTTTGTGGAACCAATTTCTTGACTACTGAAAGCACTCAACTGATGCCTGGAAAATAAGAAAATTCTACCACTTAATCTGGAAGAAATTCACCAACAAATTGGATCTCTGGCTCTTTTGATTTCAGGATCACAATCTACTCCTTGAAATATGAATCTGACTGTTTGAATTCCTAACAACATGGAAATGTCTTCCATCTGTTGGAGAGTCCTCCTGGAAATATAGAAGTTGATTCACTGCCCTAGTGATTTGGATGAGAATTTGCATTTGAGGTTGACTTACCACTTGGAGATGACATATACTTGTTGATTTCGTGCCCTGAAAACTTGAGATTGATTTTCCGTTCCTGTTTTACTTAGGAGGCCTTTCTATAAAAACATGTGGATCAAGAGATTTGAGGCCTTCCTCTATCAAGGTTTGCACCATGATGTATTTTATGAAGGAATCCAATGACACAACCCCATACATCCTTGCATATCCATAAGTAGGAAGCGCATGACTTGTGCCACTTGCATATTCCCCAATGCTCTCGGGACTCCACCTTCCTAAGAATACAGAGCCTGCGTTCTCAATAATCCACCCACTGATCTGCATGTTCAACATGTATGATTAAGTGCTTAGGGAAAGAACATTAAAGCTATGATTCAGAGCCTAGGAAGCAAACTGCCCATGTGGAAAACTTTTGCATTCTTTCTACAGTTTCATCTCAATTTCATCTAGATTCACACCCTCTCCCACAAACACAAGAACGACCTGACTACCAGGCCCATGTTCGGCTTGGGAGAGAAAATTTGTTTCTATGTAAACATGATTTACATTCTTATCAACAATTACAAGAACCTCTGATGGGCCTGGAGGCATGTCGATTGATATCATCGCTCCATTATTCTGCAAAATCATCTTTGCAACTGTTACATACCGAAAGAAATTTTCTGAGCAGAATCTATGGGTAATTTGGGCAAACTTCGTATTTACAGGCACTTGTCTCATGAGTACACAATTGATTTGATTCTAAGCCAGAAACGCAGAAGAAGAAACCATAGCCTGTAACGAGAAATCAAATTGATGCCCATGTATTCAGCAAAGAAGTTGCCTTCTAGTGGCTCTGCGACAAGCAAAACATAATTGTTGCTCATAAAGGCATCCTGAATTTCTCCAGACATTGTTTCTTGAGTTGATTGCATGGATTTTTGACTCAACTGAGTACCATATTGACAATTGGAGGCACCGTATATGAGCACCTAAGCTTATGTTTCGAAATTTGGAGTCCAGTGCTATTTGGTAGTTGGAACTGGCACTTGGTTGGGTGCTCTGTCTTCTTGCAGGCTCTTCTCAATGCATGGGCATTAAATTCAACCGTTGGACACCTTCGACACTTGTGACATTCACATGCTAGGTTGTGGGCGCCATTAACTGATTGATCTAGTTATCACCCGCGCAATCTTTTCCAGGCTTGGCACTTTGCACATGACACCTGAGATCGAGGATTTAACACTTGTTTTCTCAGCGTGAGGGTTTGACTTTTTTTTGTTTGGCGAGCCTTTTTATTTTCGAAGTAGTGAGAATTATCCCACATTCACCAGGGATTTGGTTACAATGGTTCCAGTTCATATACATCGTTGTTTATAATGAATATTTATGTGAGCAATGTGCTCGAAAGACTTATGACTCTGCCTTGGTGTTTGGCGTTCTTTCTCTGGGCACCTCCTTCGACTTGTTTGTATTGTTGTCTTGTGGTAGGTGTTGCTAACTGCTGATGTTGTTGTTGATGCAGGTGCTTGGCTTAATATATGAAGAATGGCTCTTGGTGTTGAGCTTGGCCTTGGGCCAATATCTTTTTATAAATTTTTTAATAAAACCAAACCAAAAACTGTGGTAAGGCTGAGAACCAATTTTGACTTAAAAAGGCCAAATTAGACTAATAAATCCAAAGTTTGGGTTAAAAACAAAACCAAAAACTTTACCATATACCAACTTTTTTCCATACAAACCAACTATTCATAATTTCTTGCCTAAGATGCACCGGAATTTTAACTTGCTTTGAAGTCCGCATGCAAGGTACTTGGCTTATGCTTGGTCAATGTCACGCACTTTCTGCCGCCTTTACATCTTCACTCTACGTCATGAGAAATAACGTTATGAGCAATCTACTTTATGCCTGAAATAGATAAATATGAGTCAGAGTACTGATTTCCCTATTATAGGGTCCTAACACTTATGAAAGTTCCTCCAATTTAAACGTTCTATTTTTTGTATTTTCTCTTATTAGATGGGTCTGATAAAAAGATGGGTGTTGGTATAAACCAGTTGGGTAAAAGGGGAAATATTAACTACTGAAGAAGTCTGAGCTTGGGCTAACCCTTGTGCACAAGCATGCAAACAAAGATTTTCACACCTATGACAAGCCTAGTACTAATACACCAACTTGATGGTATTTCAATTATTGATTGAGATACAATTATCTAAAGAAAACATGCATGCAATAAAATGATGGCAAGAAAAATAGTTTCCTTAGCTCTAATCACTAATCACATACTAACATAATGATTTTCTTTCCATCATTAAGAACAAGAATTACAAAAAATATTGAATCAACTAACTTATCAATAGATTCAGAAGCTCTTACTCATTACAACATCCATTCATGAAATAAAGGCGGAAGTAATTCCTCTTCAAATCCAACCACACACGCCTTTGATGAAAAACAAAAGTTTGTCTTTGGTCTGAAAGTGGACTTCTCAATTAAGGTAGTTCTGAAATAGTTCTTTACAATTCCAAAAATGAGGGTCTTTGCGAAAACCATCGACCTTTTCTAAAAGGTCGATCCTCTTATTTATAACACATCATTAACTAAAAATAAGTATCAAAAGTGCAAGCTAAGTAAAACAAAACAACGCCACATGGAACTCTCATCTCTCTATATTCTAAGAGTCATCGAATGGTTTCACTGAAGTGGATGAATCTTCTCATACTCTGACCATTTGACAAAGAGTTCCTCGCATGTGTTGGAATACAAGAATCTATGTTGGTTAATCGGGGCCGAAAGGATCTCCTTTACTTCTACTTCCCTTGCCCGATAGTTGACTATTTTAACACTTAACTGTTGTAATACTGTTCGAGCCTTGATCGGGTGCTCCATGAATTTATGTACTTGTCCTGGCACCATGTTCGCCATCTTTGCTATCTCTGCAGTCCATGCTGAGTCTTGTTCTGCATGTTGTTTAACTCTGTCATGCAAGTCAAAAAATTTCTCGGGTGAGCTGAATTCCGGGAGACTGATGTCTTTCATCTCCCGATTAATCTTGACCCAACTTCTTTCGTAATGGATCCATTTCTCTTAAATCTCCCGCTGAGGTTCTTGGTCCATTTTCACCCAGTATTCGACCGCTTTCCTTATCGTATCTATGCTGCTATCCCTTAGCACCCGAATGTCATGCTCTTTGGCATCTCGGGCCTTTTGAACCGCACTGATGTAGTCAATTATTTCCAATTCTTGGTGTTCCTTCTGCTACCATATTTCCACATCTTTTCAAGTTTCTAGAGCCATAAGGGTGTATTCTTTGAAGTCAGCTATCCCTGCAATGAAAAGGTGTCATTCACTTGTGAATTTTATATAGGCATCTTCAAACTCACTTCTCAAAAACACCGTGGCCTGTGTGGAGTCCTGATAATATTTCACCAATTGACACAGATGTTCCAACTCATTTAGCAGAGAGACCAGTTCCTCTTCATCCTTCCTCTCTCTATCCAAGGTGGAATATGTGATCGTTGTTGGGCCCTTCATTTTTGGACAAGGAATTGTGCAAGTTTTGGCCGAGTATGAGTTGCACAAGCTTTAGAAGAGGCTGGACAACAGAGAAAGAAAGAGAAACATAAATCAGTTGCGAAAGACAACACAATGCCAGCTAAGAAAAAGAGGTTAGAGCAGAACCAGAAAGCATTCAAGCTAAGATAGAAGATGCAACCTAACTTATATATAGGGATGAACATGATTGTAAAAGGTTTGGGTTTTTGGTTGGTTGTTTGGATAAATATGGGTTCAGGTGAATTGTGATCAAGTTCAACCTGATCTTTCCCTCTCTGTTATGTTGTTGTTAGTCGATTCAAGTAAGGTTATGAATCTATAATTTAATCAACATGCCATTCTGAGAGTCAGAGCTCTGCGATATGAGTCCAGAGCCAGGAGTCTGTAACAAACACTACTATGTATTTCTGAGATTGTAAATGAAGAAAGATTATGAAGATAATATGAAGAAGGATCTAAATTTTCAAATATGCTATGTCTTCGTTTGTTTTACTTATGCATTAAAGTAATCATTTATGGTTTATGAGTTCCACATGATGATTCTGTGTCTAAATACTTATTCGCAACATAAGTGGGTTCAACTCTTGCATACATGAGTTCAGATCTGTTTGATAGGTAGATGTCTTGCACAAGATTAGGATGAGTCCTGAAGGTTCTGTGAATCCTCCTAAGCATTTTTCTTACCCTTCCCTATCTATTTGTCTCAGCAATGCTTCGGGTGAGAGTTATTCTCTTCAGAGGAGAAGAAAATGCCAACGCTCTAGACTACTCGGTACCTTTTGTAGGTAACTTGAGAAGAACCCTGGTCTGATCAAACTCACACCAACAAAATAGTTTCGTTGTCGGATCTTGCGTTAAAAGGGAACCTGTAGGGAGGATGCTTCCATGGATTCATAGATCTAGTATTGACCAATGGTGGGAAAGAAAATGTGATGCCTTCATATGGAAAGAAGCAGAACTAAGGGGAAAATTGGTGGAAGATACTTGTGAAGAAGTCTTCTACTCATAAATATCGAGTGACCAGTATGATATTTTTTGGGTTAATTTTTCGGAAGAAATTTTCCACTGGATAAAGAAGCTCCAAGAAGATCCAGAGTTCCAAGAACAAGTCAAGAGGATCTTTACTTGGGACACATAAAATATTGCAACAGGTCAGTGAATGGATTGTCCAGACATGTGGGTGATTGATTTCTGGGTCAATACCACATTGGAATGATATATTATCATGTTTGCAGCTGAGAACCACCAATATTTTTCGCACGCAGAGGCGATTTTCAAGAAATGCGCAAGGGGAAGACTATTGAGAGAGATCCCCTATGGATTAAAGTTTTCTTGATGGAAGAGTGGATGATGACTATGTCTCCGACTGAGATGGCAGCGTAAACACCCTCGCTTGGGGTAGGGCGAGGCTGGGGTAGATTCATGGCCTGAGAGAGGGGAAGGGTTCTTTGACAAATGGGGGCGAAACAACAAGAAATTGACCGAAGATACAAGAAAGCCATGAAGAGAGCCGCCATAGTTGAGAAGTTGTGGCGCGACAAGATCAAGAAATCAACAAGACAGTCCAAGAAGTTGAGGAAAGAAGTCAGATCATGAGAAGTAGAGGAAATACATATGGAAGAGTTGCAGAAGATGAGAAGACATGAAAGAATGACCAATGAAAGATTGAGTGAGAGAGAAGTGCAGAGAGAAAGAATTCCCCAGGAGATTGGACAAGAAGGAGAAGGTGTAAACGTAAGAGAGGAGGAAGCTAACATGAATCTTGAAGAAGAAAGAGAAGATTCAGCCCCGATAAAAAGAGATATCTAGAATCTGACCAAAGAGATCGTTCCAATGGAAGAAAATGAGACCCTCCAGATCAAAGAAAACTGCCCTGAAGCTAGTGGTGCCAACCCCAAATCACCCATACCCCAAGTGTGTTCTATAGAAGTCATAAGTTTGATACTACATTCTCATGGTAGTTCTGTTCGAGTACAATTTTTTGTTGGATAAATCCGTAAGTGCGGACACAAACCGATCTCCCTAGATCCACCTGGATCTAGAACAAATCAAGACAGAATAATACTCTTTCCCTAGATTTTAACTATTGAATATACTAGGATGCAAGAATAAAGAACATACCTTATGATCGCTTCCCTTGGTATTTGTTGCTCCTGATTTGCTTCAGTTCTCTCGTACAGTCAAGACCAAAACAATACAAACCAACCAAAGTGAATAAAGAACAATCTATTCAACAATCAATCTATGTATATGATCAAGGAGTTATACAATAAAGTAAACCTAACTTTATGGGGAAGGGACATATTACTGTATCATATTGATGGAAAGTAAAGATTACAACCTGAGCCTTGATGTTTCAAACTTCCTTTCGATGGCCCCTGACTCTGACACACACACTTGCTCACTTGCATGAAGAAGATCAACCACCTTTGATAAACTTGCTAGAGTTTCCTAGTTGTTGTAGCTTTAGTCCTTCACACAATCTTTCACCAATTCTCCAATGTCTCACTTAACCTTGTTTGCTTCTAACCTTTTCCATGAGAATCCTCTCAATATATAGGA
>SNQJ01S0046301.1:11757-47677 GCA_010110895.2 Picea sitchensis
AAGTGGTTTTGTCTCCAAGCTCTACCTTGTACGAGGTCTTATTCTCATTTAGATTTGAGAGTTTGGCTTGATCTCCCGTCATGTGCCTAGAAGCTCCACTATCGATTATCCACATCTCATCTTCAATCATTCTGGTAAGTGTTGAGTAGTGTAGAAGACTGATTGTTTCACTCATGTCTTTGGTTGACTAGTAACTGGTCATGCCTTGATCCAAAACTTCAACTTTTTCATTTCTATCTTCTAAGAGAGCCAATAGGTGCATTGAGTTAGGGTGCATCTGAATATCTTCCTTTTGAGTGAGATTCTCCATTGCAAGGTGTCGGATCTGAGATTAGGGTTTCTGCAACTACTTCTACTAGTAACCCTAACAACAGTGTCTTTGGAAGCTACTCCTGCTAGTAACCCTAGTGATAGTTCCTCAGTGAGCTCAATATCCTAGCAGTTATGCTTCCTTCCAGTGTTTAGACTGAATGAAGGAAGTGTGGGCCCATAACCTATTAGAATATGAAAGATTGTGCTCATTTTACCATTGACAATACCCTTGTCACCCAACCATAGGCTGAAGCCACCCTCTGAGCACCTTGACCTTGACAGAGAAGAATAATGGTAGCAATCAATAGCCAATCAATGATAATGCACCAGGTAAGAAAGGTAACCAAATATGATCAGATAGTCCCACCCAGAAACTGGTGCACCACTCTTCCCCAAAAACTTGGGCACAAAATTGCCAACTACAGTGCGCCTGCAATTCTGAGAATGTGTAGAATGAGAAACTGGCGCCCTGTATTTATAGTAATCTGGCAGGCTTACTAGGGTTGAATTCTCCTTCTGGGTACTAATTAATTCATATTAAATATATTTCTGCAGCCGACATTTCGTCTAGGGTTTCCTTTACTTCTTTTCTTCCTTCTGGAATATTCTAATCTCATCATAGGTCACAATAGAGGTTCATACCTCCCGAAGATACCATAATATTAATAGTGTGTCACCTTGGGGTGCCCCGATCCTATTCATGAAGAAGAAATATGGGACATTGAGATAGTGCATTGATTTCAGACAGTTAAACAATGTGTCTATTAAGAACAAGTATCCTTTTCCAATGATCGTTGATCTCTTTGATCAGTTGAAGGATGCCAAGATATTTTCAAAATAGATCTCATGTCAGGGTACCACCAGGTAAGGATAAAGGATGAAGACATTAGCAAGACCACCTTCAGAACAAGGTATGGTCATTCTGAATTCACAGTGGTTCCATTTGGGTTATCAAATGCACCAGTTGTTTTCATGTCCCTAATGAATGGTGTAATCGGAGAATACCTAGACAAGTTTGTCATAGTATTTTTTGATGTATTCCTAGTGTATTCCAAGTCTGAGGAAGAGAATGAACATCATCTAAGGATGGTGTTGAAATTGATAAGAAAGCACCAACTATATTCCAAATTGAGCAAGTTCTCATTCTATTAAAAGTAGATCCATTATTTGGGACATATCATTTCAAAAGATGGGATAGTCATGGATTCGAGAAGATAGAATCCATTAGAAAATGGTCAGCACTGAAGAATGTGACAGAAGTCATATCCTTTATGGGTCTAGATAGCTATTGCAAAAGGTTCATTGTAGGGTTATCAAGGATAGATCACCCCATCACTTCCTTGCAAAGGAAGGAGAAGAAATTTCAATGAACAGAATAATGTGAAAGAAGTTTCCAGCATTTGAAGTAGTTGTTAACCAGTGCTCCAATCCTGAGCATTGCAGACCCAAATGAAGATTTTGTAGTGTGTACAGATGCATGCAAAGAAGGAATTGGGGAAGTCCTCAGTCAAAATGGATTTGTGGTATGTTATGAATCCAGAAAGTTGAAGTAACATGAAAAGAAATATGAAACTCATGATTTGGAGTTGGCAACCATAGTGCATGCCCTGAATAAATGGAGACACTACCTCATGGGAAGGAGGTTTGAACTGAGGAAAGACCATAAAAGTTTGGAGTATTTGTTTGATCAACCAACCTTTAATGCTAGGCAGAGTAGATGGTTGGAATTCCTTTGTGAGTATGAATTTGATATCAAGCATATCAAAGGAAAGGAGAACAAGGTGGTTGATGCACTCAGTAGAAGAGTGCAAGAAATACATGCTATGACCATTTGCATGTATCAAAATGATATTAAAGAAAGAATTTTGGAAGCTGCAAATGCAGATTTGTAGTACATGGAATTGGTGGAAAAGCTACAACAAGGTAAGATGCTACAGAAAGTGGAAGATTATAAATTGGAAGCTGATGGAACACTCTTGTGCAAAAATAGAATTTATGTACCTAATTTCTAGGAATTGAGAATTATTATCTTGAAAGAAATGCATAATGTGCCTTATATTGGGAACCCTGGATATCAGAACACAATGGAAGCAGTCGATAGCCATTAATTTTGGCCAGTTATGAATAAGGAAATTGCAGAATACATCGCTAGATGTATGAAATGTTAGAAGGTAAAATTTGAACATAGGCACCCAGCAGGGTTGCTACATCCATTACCCATTCTTGAGTGGAAGTGGGAAGTGGTGAAAATGGATTTAATCACAGGATTAACTAAAAAAAATAAGCAACATGAATCCATCATGGTGGTGGTGGATAAGCTTACGAAATCTTCCCATTTTATTCCATTGAAGACTGCTCACAAAGAAGCTAATGTTGTCGATATCTTTATGAGGGAAGTAGCATGATTGCATGGTATTCCCAAGACAATTGTGTTTGACAAAGACCCGAAATTTACCTCAAAGTTATGGAAGGGGTTATTCAAGGGGTTCATAATGAATCTAAACTTCAACACAACCTATCATCCCAAGTCTGATGGGAAAACAAAAAGGGTGAACCAAGTGATAGAGGACATGCAAAGGATGTATGTGATGGACAAACCATTTAAATGGGAAGAATACCTACACTTGGTAGAATTTTCCTACAACAATGGGTATCAAGCATTACTGAAGATGATCCTATTTGAAGCACTTTATGGCAGAAAGTGCAACACACCAATAAGTTGGGACAACCCAACTAATAGGGCAGTGGTTGGGCCAGAGTTGCTCAAATAAATGGAGGAGAAAATGCTAAAGATGAAGCAGAATTTGAAGGCTGCCCAAGACAGGCAAAAAAGTGATGTTGATAAGAATAGGACCCATAGGGAGTTTAAAGTGGGTGATCATGTTTTCTTGAAAGTGAAATCCAACAGAAGTTTCATGAAGCTGGGAAACTATTCCAAGTTGGCAACCAAATATTGTGGGCCATTTGAAATCCTAGAAAGGATTGGACCGGTTTCATATATGCTTGCATTGCCTACATCCATGACTATACATAATATTTTTCATGTTTCATTTCTTAAGAAATATATACCTGATGTTAATCATGCTATTGATTGGAATGTGATTTAGGTGGAGCAAGAAGGCATCTTGCAAGTGCATCTGGTGCACATATTGGACTGGAAGAGAAAACAACTCTGGAATCGATCCATAGGGCTTGTAAAGGTCCAGTGGACTTGGTACAATCCTGAGGATGCGACATGGGAGCATGATGATGTTATGCAGGTTGAATACCCGCATTGTTTTGAAGATTTTGAAAATCTTGTTGATGTTGTGTAAATAAGTTGCACCAAGGACAGTGAAAAAATAAGAGGAGGGGATTGTAATATCCCTAGGATGAGCCCCATTTGTATTATGAATTGTAAACATGTTTTGTAGGCTGGTGAGCTGAGAAATTATAGGTTGGTAGGATTATGTGTTAGTAGGCTAGAGAGCCTAGGTGTTAAATGCCAGGAGCTTGTTTTGTACATGTAAATATTCATATTATTAATATAAAAACATCATTGCATGTAGACCGACCATGATAAAATAGAATGGGGGACTAATCTCCACTAGGTTGGGTAAGGGAGAGGGGAATGAGAGGTTGGAAAGAGGGATAAGGCTAAGGGCTCAAGTCCAAGAGAATAATACTTTATTATTATTCCAAAAGTTGTTTAAAAGAATATGTTTTTATCCTAAGTTCCTTGGGGAGGACGGGTGACTTCCAAAGGGAAAGGAATGTGCTTCATGAGTGACAGGTGTCAGTTCAGGCACATACAAAATTAAGGGGGGGATTATTATTGTTGGGAACAAACTCACTCACTCACTCACTCACTCACGCAGGGAGGTTCATGCACAGACAGTTTTTGGGTCTCTCACACTCTGACCACCTTGTCTATGCTAGACAAGTTTGCCCCATCTCTCCTCACAATTTCACTCACGCACTAAGAAAGCATGTAGCCAGCCATTTCCACCATTACTAAACATATGCCCATTTTGCACCTCTGTAATTTACTGAACTATCCCTTGCCTTACCTGAATTAGCTATTGTGGTTTGAAGAGGTGGGTTGTCAAGCCTGCAATTGAATAGGCAGGTTATCAGGCCTATGAGCAACTCTCTCTCCAGGTGAGAGGGGTTGTTGTGGATTGAAGAAGTAGGTTTTCAGGCATGTGAGAAACTCTCTCTAGGTGAGAGAGTGTGTTGAGGAAGTGATTTCTCCTAGAGGGAGTCTCGTAGCATCTACAGAGCTCTGAGAATTCTGGTCCGGCCTGTTGTTGAAACCCAAGGTAAGGGAGGTGGAGCAATTGATGGACTGTGTGAAAGTGAAGGTGTATACTCCTAGAGTGGGATAGGCATGTGGGGAATGATAATCTATGAGTAGTGGACATAAGTGGCTCTAGGGAGAGAATCCTTACTCTTAAACTGTGTGACTTTCCTATTGACCTTGCCTAGCTTAGGAATCACTTTCTCGGTGGAGTTTATTCCCATATTGGGGGTGACCCACTGTTGAGAGTGATGAACAGTGTGGTCTAAGGCTGGGAGTTTTTTTATCAAATTAATCGATAAGTGCGTACACAAACATATCTCCCTAAATTCCACAGGAAACTAGAACAAAACAAAAAAGAATACAAATGTCGCCTTAAACTTCATCATCATATAAACTAGTTTAATGAGGTACAAGTGACATACCTTTTAAATGAAGCTTTATCCTCGCTAGTTTTTTCCTTGTAGATCCTTCCTTGATTTGGCAGAATGGTAAGAATGTCTAAGAATCATAAACCAATAAAGAGGGAAAACAAGGATACATGTATTCTAATGAAGTATATATATGATCAATGAATTATACAATAGAAGACAAGATGCTTATATAGGGAAGAAATGTATTGTTGTATTAAGTGAATAGAAAGTGGAGAATACAACCTATGCCTTGATGTTGCAAGGTCCCCTTTCGATGGCTCTTTTCTTCAACACACACACCATTTCTCCAATTTATTGAATGAATAAGATCCACAATTTGTCTTGAAGAACTAAAGCAAAGCTCTCAAGCATAATCTGAAGTAGAAATATCCATACAAATATTAGCCTATTCAACCTTAGTATTTTCCATGAGAGATCCCTCTTTATACAGTTTGAAAGAGAGATAGATCCGGATATTAGGATGATCCCACCAAATCAGAGAAGCGAGCAAGATCCAAACCAATCAAAGGCCACCTCATCTTCTAGAAGATTCCCTTCTAGAACATTCATGAAATTTGAATTTTCTCATGCTTTAAGAATCATCAAACCCTATGCACAAGTAGTGTGCCATGAAATCACAGTCCAGGTTCAGGGTAGAGTGTGACAATCAAGAATCGTCGCACCCAATGCATATAACAGGGTGTGATGACCTTCCTTGACATGGTTTTTTGAGAGAGGAAAGAAAATCACTTTTCCCATGGAGAAAGTCTTCTTTTAATATTTTCAGGGAACATTAGCACATGTTGTCAGGTGATCACTGGGGTGACCAAAATAATCTGTAACATAATTTCCCCCAAATTATGAAGCTGGAACTCATGACAACTAAAATACTTTGTAGAATGCGTGTGTCGAAAACAAGGAGTGCATCGATCAAGAACTTGCAATCAAACAAGCATCTACATAATATCATACTAATTATGAGGTAGGGATTCCCATGCTAAGACTACAAGTGATGCTAATCATAAGTGTTAAGTGAGTCATGGCCACTAAAAATACATTGTGGATCCATGTCACCATGATTCGACGTAGCCACCAAGAATACATTGTGGATCTATGCTCTATAAAAATTCAAATTCAGACATAGCCATGCGACATACACAATGGATCTATGTGTCAATACAAATTCATAAATACTCTGTCGCAACCTAGATCAAAATTATAAGATCCAGGGTCTTCATTACCATCGTCTCTAAGTATGAATCTAGCCATGTGATTATAGTTGTTGAAGTCGAACATGGTAGAAACCTCTTGATTACCGGTCATTAATGAAAATTGTTAACAAGTGTGAGGGAAATCACCATTTATGTCAATGACTCTCAAGGTACCCTAGTACAATCCAATGAATGTGAATAATTGGGTTGAAGTTGAACACTCGATAGAATCTTCCAATCAGGGGTCAATGATGTGAACCCACTATTGAAAGTGAAGAAACCTGCCATTGAGGCATGCAAGCTCTAAGGTACTAAATGATTTCTAAGCCTTGTTCCTAGATAATGTCTTGAAGTTGACAAGAAAAGACTTGTCATAAGAGGGCCTTGATGTATCCCCCATCAATGACATGAAATATGTAACAAATTTGAAGTAGATCAGAGTATGAAGTGATCTGGAACTGACACAGGGAAGGCCGACATGGTAGAAAATTTATCACTATAGATGGACAACTTGATAGAAGGTTTGTTTAGGTTTGACTTCTCTTGAACATATGAACGACATGACAATGGTCTTGGCAGCCTCAACTCAAGGAGGACCCAACATATGAACTTGTGGATGGTCAAACAAGAGACAAATGGATTTCCCAACCCTGATACAATGATGAAGGGGGGTGTCATGTTCAAGAGTGACTATTACTGCCACTAACACAAATACAGAGACACATCTCTTTCCCAATTTTTCCCCACCATTTCCAGCGAGTACCTCTTTATTTTTACGCAATCTTGAGGAGGATAAAATATCCTTGTAAATGCAAGCTCATCCTTCGGATGAGTCCCTTAGAGTATTTTTAATGAACCCTAAGAAGGAGTGGTTCGATCCCATATGGGTATTTTGATGTTTGTTTAATGAGTCCAAGTAAAGAAAACTCAGGGGTTTTTCAATTTTAGAGAGTCTGAAAAACACTTAAAGATAAATCCATAAGGTACTTTTTTGTAAATTAATCTGACGAGACCGAAAAAGTGATAACCTACCGCTCATTAGATATTTTCTTCAAATACTTTTATGAGCATGAAAAGAACAAGGTCTCTCGTCCATCTTTTCATGTTTAGGGAGCTTGAAAAGAGATTAAAGGATACTCCATAAGTTTCATTTTTCGTGTCACCATTATGAGTCTGAAAAAGAGACAAAATACTACTCGATTGCATTCTCATGGTTTCACGAGCATGATAAAGAATTAAGACTCTTCTCGGAGTTTTTCCTGAAAAACCTTAAAAGGATCTGTACATGCGACAAATATAAAAATAAACCAAAAAGGGGTAGACCTTGTTCCAACGTCTCATCTCTAGAGTTTTCAATCTACAAAAATCAATCGCTTGTAAATTTGTTAAGAATTTATGGCTTGGATAAAGCATAAAAATAATATAATATGCAAATAAAAAGTGATAAAAGTCAATAAAATAAGTAAAAAAACACATTTTACCATTTCATTTGTAACTTTACCCAAATATTGCTCGAAATCCCGTTTTCATGTCGATTTTCAAATGTTGATTGCATAGTGCATGACGAATCATTTCATGAATCATCTCTTCCAAAGAGGTAATCTCCTTCTTCTTCATATTTTTATGGTTTTAAAATTGATTTTCATTGGTTAAAACTGTGTTTTTGGGTCAATTTTGGGGGTTACCCGCACGTTGAGGTCGTCGCAGGTGCCCTATATTGTTAACTGCGATGATATAGGATCATCGCAGGTGACCCTATAGGTAGGGTGTGACAATGTCTCACTGCACGAATGAGAATACCTATGACATATGCAACCAAAAAATTAAAAAATATGAATCTAACTAGAACAAAACCTCAGAAAAGAAAATTATGTGTCTAATCTCATCTTATGGTTCCTTGGCAGGATTTCCTTGGTTAAGATGTTGGAGTGGTATGAACGAGAGCATGCAGAAGAATATTACTTTGTTGAGAATGACCTAGGAATAGTTATGGCCCTTAGGCAGTGTGGGTTACTAAAATTCTTCAAGATTCAGGGCATGAGAGCTCAATTGAGACTATTCGAGTACTTGGTTCACATGTGGGATGTGAACGAGCAGGCATTTCACATGGGTGTCCAGACACTCACCATAGATATCGAGCGATGAGAATATCTATTTCCTGATAGGACTATCTCACCATGGTTAATGGGTGACACTTGCATGTAGCATTGGTGGCGATGAGCCTATGGACTACTACGTTCGTCATCATTGTGTGTCAGGTACTAAGAAACATAGCGACAAAGTAGTTATTAGGGATGTTCGATATTTTCCTTTGTGGACTATCATGTATACTATCACTCACATGGGAGGGAGTGTAGCTACTCATATGGCTTTATAGATTCATTTTTAGTATGCCATATAATGTATGGATCCCAGAGTCTTCAACTGGTGTGAAGGAGTTCTAAAAAGAATGAAGAAACAACTTACCAAGTGCTGAAATGGTGGGTTGAAACAATTTGGATATGGGTCTATTTTGGTATCCTTCTTCATGGAGAGGGTCCCTTTCATACACCTATAGGTGGAGTGGGGTATACCTACTCCATAGGATCCTAGGATGAAGAGGTGGGTAGATCTCATGGCCCAGAATGGAGGTGTTACCATCGTCAAATATGATGATGTCTTCTTCCAATGGCTAAGGAATCAATTGCTCATGGTTGAAGATTATGCATATGCTGGAGTAGACTTTCATGGAGATCCAGATATGGCCTTCCTGATGGGTACCAATGGGGAGACATAGGTAAGAAGGAAATTTTGTTTATATAATGTTTTTGTTATTTTAATAATATAAAATGTTTTTTGTGTTATTTATCCAATGACTAAACAAGTGCTCTCATCAATGCATATGTGGGGCCTTATCAGTCATCGAGATCATCTCCCATCCATAGGAAAAGAGAGAGAGGTGTTATAGTATGAGTGGTTGTTGCAGACCTCAAGGATATAGAAAAGAACTTGGAGGGATTGACCATGCACGTCCCTGACGCTACTGTGGATGAACTCCCTAGGAATTACCAACGCCACACAGTGGGCATATCCACATCCATCAGTAGACTACTTCATAGAGTATCACCGATAATCACTTGTTATAGTGAGCAACATCCTTAATGTTATTTTACATGAAGCTACGAGCTTCACATTTTTGACAATTTGTTCTTTGGACAAAAACACTTTTTGTAAACTTTTATCATTATAAATATAAGGCTCCTACCAGCTTACTTGTTTTTATGTACAAAGTGTGATTGGATTTTATAAATGTCTCAAATGTTTGTCTAACACATAATTATCCAATGCATCTGCCAATTTATTTAGACATCTAGGAATGTGTTGATATTCAATGTAATCAAAATGACGTTCCAAGAGGTGAATTCGTAAATATACCCGTAACAAAGTAGGAATCTGGATGGAATAAACGTTACTCAATTGTAGTACTACTAATTGTGAATCAAGTCGTACAATAAGATGATGAATTCCAAGTGAAACAGTGTCAGTTAACAACTCGATAACTGCATTGTATTCCACGATTTTGTTAGTTGCATGACTAAGGCAGACACCATGTAGACTGATTAATTCATCTGCATGTGCATAGATTTCCCAAGCAACAGATGCTAAGTTTTGAGTACTGTGACTAGCACCATCAGTGAAGCCAATGTAGGGTAGCAAAGACACAAACATCTGGAAACCAAGCACAAGTAAGCAGCTGAAGGGAGAAACTAAAAATGAAAAAGCACATGAGTGTATGATACACTAAAAATACACAACACTCATGCAAAAATGATTTAAGCATAATACTTCTTCAAGTAAAGCCCATTTCTGGGTTCACTAAAAGGGATTCCATCATAATCTACCATCTCATAATCCCATTTCTCCAACACTCATTTTGAAAATATAAGGACCCCTCCACATGGGCTCAAATTTACCGGCCCCTAGAAAATCACGATCTTTCTCGTAAAGAAGAACTAGATCACCTTCAGAAAAAAAACACGTGGTTTGAAATTCTTGTCATATTGGGATTTAACATGCTTTTTGTGCATTTCAATGACTAAGGAAACATCATGACGGGTTTCATCCAATTGCATCAAATACAAAAGACGTTCCTCTTCAGCTGAGGTGTTAGGGAGAAGTTTGACGACTAGTTTCAAATATGGGATTTCACATTCAATCGGAAAAATTGATTCAATACCATATACTAATTGGAAAGGTGTGAATCCCATGGCAGACTTAAAAAATGTCTGATAGGCCCACAATGATGAGAACAACATCGTGTGCCAATTTGACTTATAAATTCCTACCATCCGTCGAAGCATAGTAGTGAGAAATTTGTCAATTGCTTCATCTTGGCCATTGGCCTGTGGATAATAGGGGATTGAGTTTTCATGGTGAAGACCCAACTTCTCAGTAAGTTCATAAATCATGAAATTAAAAAAATGATTACCGTGATCAGTAATGATGGCTTGAGGGAAACCAAATCTAGTAATGATATGATTGAATATGAATAATGTTGTAGTTTTCCCGGTATTATCAAATGTAGGCATCGCCTCGACCCACTTAGTGAAATAATCCACAACTACAATAATGTATCCATGCCCCCCGACCGAGTGAGGGTTACATGTCATGAAGTCAATTCACCATTTAGCGAATGGACCAATGAAAACTATAGGGTGAAGAGGAGTAGGATGAGATCGGATCTTATTGTTGTAGGTTTGACAAGTGTGGCATTTCTAGACGACAGTAATACAATCCTTAAACAACGAAGGCCAAAAATAACCATCTTGTAAGATCTTTTGGGCAGTGGCATACCAGACAAATGACTGCCACATGCTCCAGAGTGACAGTCATTCAAATATTTCTTATCTTGATCATAGGTGATACATCATCGAAATATGGAATCAATACCACGACGGTAAGGGGAATCACCAAGGATAATGTATTGACGAGATTGATACTAGATACGACAATGATATGTACTATAAATATTAGGCCAGAAAGTTTGGGTATGGATATAGATGATAATATCTCCGTACCATATGTCATCAGAACTAATTAGAAATAGGGATTCGTTAGGTAATGAATCCTCCACCATAGTTTATGTCTCAATAGAGGGAAGGTCACATATCAATTCGAAAAAAACCAAATACTTCTTTGACTTTGCGCGTTCAAAATCCAAATCAAACTCTTGGAGAATAACTATCCATTTAGAGTACTTGCCTCCCAACAATTTTCTAGTAAGGACATGTTTCATGGGGTTGCAATTGGTAATGACCGTGGTTTTGCGTAATAAGATGTAGTGACAAAAATGTTGAACAGCCTGACCAACTGCCAAGGCCAGTTTCTCCACATGTAAATATTTGGTTTCAGTAGTCGTGAGACTCCGAATCAAATAGTATATAACATGTTCATCGTGTGAATCATCCTATTAGACTAAAACCATAGCAATGGTAGAGTCTGAAGAAACTATGTACATGAAATAATATTGATTATAATCAGGTGGAAACAATAGTGGTGTACGGGTTAAGGCGAGTTTTAAAGCTTCAAAATATTTGTTTGTAGTGTCATCCCATACAAAATAGTAACCTTTCTTGAGAAGCTGAGTAAATACTTCTGTTAATTCAGCGTAGTTGGGAATGAATCGACATAAAAAAATTTCCTTCCTTTGCAAACTTTGGAGTTGACATAGTGTGGAAGGAGGAGGTAGATTAAAAATAGCATCAACCTTCAAGGGGTCTACCTGAATCCCATGTATAGACACGATAAAACCAAGAAGTCATTCGGATTCCACACAAAAAATACATTTGTGTGGATTCAAACATATACAATAATAATGACAGTGTAGGAAAATGGCCCGCAAATGTGTTGGGTGATCTTGACGATGCATGGAATGCATCAGTAGATCGTCTAGATAAGGTTTTACAATGTGCTTAATGTCATTAAAAGCGTAATACATAGCGGACTGAAAAGTCACCCCAATGTTTTTGAGACCAAAAGGAAGTTTTCGGTATGCGTAGGTTCCCCAAGGGAAAATAAAAGTAGTCTTATGTTGATCCGTTGGTAAAATATTGATTTGATTATAGCCGGAGAAATCGTCCATCAAGGAGAATATTTCACTCCAGACACTGTTGTCAAAAATCTGGTCAATGAAAGGGGTTGGATAATTGTCTTTGGGACAATCTTTGTTTATATCCTTATAATCTACACAAATGTGGATTGTGCCTTGTTTCTTGTTAACCAGAACAAGATTGGACACCCAATCGGTCAAATCTAGAGGATAGATAAAGCTATCTTTAAGAAGTTTTTCAAATTCAATCTTAATAGCAGCGGATTTGCATTGATGTACTGGGTGAAGTCTCTACTGAATGGGTTTAGCATTCGGGTAAGTCTTAATCTCATGCACAACAATATTAGGATCAATACCAGGTATTTCTTCATAACTAAAATTCTTGGAAAAGGGCTTTATAAGTGCAGACCTCATCAGTAGAACATGAGGCACCGATATGAACATTTTCCATGACTATGGGTTTAATCGATATGTCAAGAGGAATGGTAGGTGAAATATTACTCAAGTTCACTTCAATAAAAACATCATGTGTAGACTTAGGAACATAAGAAATAACAACGGTGGATGAAGACGAAATCCATTGGTAACTCTCTATGGTCTCATGCTCTAGGAAGATAATATAACGATGATGCCCATCATCCCATGGAGTATATTCCATAGACATGCCTGTCATTATCATCTCATTAGTAGGAAATATCATGTGGAATGGATCAGGAGATGTATCAACGAGACAAGGAGGAGAAGAAATTGTTGATTGAATAGCTTGATAAGTTGATTCCACCGAAATTAAAGGCATTCGATCATCGTAACGAAGACAATCCAAAACACTAGGTACTATCCATGGGTCATAAGACTCAGGGGTTTCACGAATAGAGTTTTATGTCATGTTTATCGAGGAGAAAAAATGAGGAGGAATATTGGATGGTGGGATAGGAAATGTACCCATCAAGGTTGAATCTTTTAAAAGACCAACACTGACACTTTCATAACTGAGAGGTGTTTTCGAAATAAAAAGTATGTTGCTAGTATGTGAATCAGAATTAAAGAAGGCTAGTTGATCAATAGTAACGACTTTTCCTTGGTGTGGGAAATGTTACACATGGAAAAGAGTAGAAACAATTGTGCACACGGAGTCAATCCAACTATGACCAATCAAAAGGTTGTAATCGAGAGGTGCATCAAAGACCTCAACCTCAACATTAATGTCCTTGCCTTCTAACATAATAGAAAATGAAGGAAGAACAACATAAGGTTTAAACCCTGTATCATTGAAGGCATTAAGAGTATTGTGTGACTTGGTAAGGGCAGGAGAGCCAATATCTTTCCAACAAGTAATGTACATAACCTAAGTCGAGGCTCCTTCATCAATAATGGTTCGACAAATATTATTATTTTCCACAACAACTTGGATCTGAAACGCTAATTGAGGAGGAAGACTTGGAATATGATCTTCCAAGTCAAAGATTATTAAATTAGTAGCAATAGGATCAATTCCACCAATATCCTTTAACAACGCCTTTCGTTGAGTAGGACAACTTTGAAGTACTTTGAGAGTCGACATTGTAAAAGTTTCTCTCACAAGGTCTTCTACAATACTATAGTTTTGGGCAGCACGTGCATGAGGATTAAATGAGGACTTTCAAACAATGCCCTTAGGAGGAGGATGAAGAATTGTATCTAGGCCCGGTCATTCGATATGAAGAGGAACATTTTGAGGTGAAGTAAGGGGAGGAGGTTGAACCAACGGAGGTGGTAAATCATCAACTTTCTCTTTCAAAGGATAATAATATTTGGCTCGAGTTGCGAGTTCAACTTTGTTCTTCTTGAAATCACCAGTACACATAAGTACATAAGATGTGGTAGAGGGAGAGGGTTGGCCATGAATGACCAATTGGGCCTGCTACTGAGAAGGGAACAATTGTGACAAGACAACATGTGTAGAAGGCTTCCCGGTCCCTTGCAGGAACTTAGTAACCTCAGCACATTGTGGAGAATCTTTCGTATAATGATCCTCACCACATATAAGGAAAGGGTAACAAGGTTTACATTTGTCCTTGTTTTCTCAGACCGTTGATTATTATTTTTGTCCTCCTTATTCCTACCCTTCCCTTTATTTTTATTTTTATTTTTACCGGTATGTGTAGATTGAACCAAATTAACTTCAGAGGTTTTACCGGGGGAAGGAGTTGGGTTAGGAGTATTTTGTACATTAGAGGTAGTAGACTTGGGAGTGGTATGACTAGCTTGTTTAGACTAAGTCTTAGCATGAAAAATTCCAATCACACCATCAACAACATGAAAATCTATTGGAGGTGTTGGGGTAGGAGTCGTAGATGGACGAGGAGCATCAGGAATCAAGTCATATAGTGTGCCCATTTGTGAATAAATGAGATCTAGATATTGAGCATGACTAATCGCCTTCTCTTTAGTGACGACACCACCCATGGAAACATCATGGGAAATAGGCCCAATGATTGATTTGGTAAACCACTCAACCAAAATTTTATCAAGAAGGGGAACTTTTATTAAGCATCTTCTCCTCCTCCACTCATGGATATGATCAAACATATGAGTGGAAGAGGATTGTTTAAATGAACTCAAAATTTCAGTTCATGTCTTGTATCGAATTGGCAATTGGTAATGTGTTAAGAAAGACATGGATAGGGTGTTGAAGTCATTAAATAATCCTTGTGGTAACTCAATATACCATTTGTCTTCTGAACTCATGAGAGTTCGTTGGAAAATTCGTAATCTTAAAGAGTCATCCATCATTGAGTTGGATGAGAACCAAAGTTGGAAAGTCATGACGTGATTATTTGGGTCTTCTCTCGATCGACTGTCAAACTTAGGAATTTCATATGGTAATTTGGTCGGTATGATGGGCCAATAAAGAGAATGTAAAATAGGATCATTCAAAATCCTAGATAAATCTGGTAATTCCAAAGTAGAAAGAAATGGCAAGTGTTGGTTCACTTTAGGAAACTGGTAGTTTTGAGGAGGTAGTCCTATAGGTATATTAGTAGGACCATAAGAAGTCTGCAAATAGTTAGATAGTCCCGAAAGATTCAGTTGTGGAGGGTTTTGATTAGGTAATCTGCCTTGGAAAGGAGTATTATACTGAAAATTTTGACCTCAAGTAAAATTCATTGAACCTGGAAATAGTTGTCCGAGATGAGGGGGTACAAAAGAAATAACTTGAGGATGTTTCCCCCCAGACGGTTGTTGATTCCCTTGAAAAGGAAGATTCCAGGGTTGATATTGTAATGCAGGTATAGTTTTCCCATAAACTGGGTTATGGTCTCCAACTTGAGGTTGGCCCCCAAGTTGAGGTTGTCCCCCAATTTGATATTTCCTCCCAACTTGAGATTGCCCCACAACTCGAGGTTGACCTCCAATAGGAATCTAAAAACCAAAAGAGACAAAATGACTAGTGCCTCCAACTGGATTGGAGCTACTAGGGCTAGGACGGTTCGATCCTCCAGGTGACGGTGGAGGAGGAATGTAAGGCCCTTCAGAGAGAACCTGGGTAGGTTTAGGAACAAAATGACTCGTAACATTATACCCAGGAGGAACAAAAAGATTAGACCCTTTGGATGGATTCTGGGCGAGAACAACAATGGAAGTATTCAAAGAGTTATACCCAGGGGGAAGTGATGGATTTGATCTAAGAGGAAGTGGTGTTCCAATAGGAGATTGAGTGATGACCACATTTCCAGTGGCAACAGGCGTAGCTTGTGGGACCATGGTAGAGCTAGTGAGCTAGAGAGGAAGAATCGACTTAGAACCAACCAAAAATTGGTCTGAAACCGTGACGACATTACTGGTTGTGCCAGTAAAATGATCTAAAGGTACGGTATAAGTAGTAGAATCCACATGCGTTTTTTATTCCATAGGTTGGTTAGGAGTTCTCGAGTGTAAATGGCTCATTCTTAGTTTATTGAAAATATCTTATCCTGAAGAGGTCCTCCAAAGAGTACGACTAGGACCAAGAGTGCTAGGATCAAAATTTCTAGCAATGTGAACTGCGGTTCTAAATGACTCACTTTGAAAAAGTGGATCATCTACACTAGAATCTGCGTTAGGTCCAGTAGGTACTTCAATATACTCGTTAGCAACAAGGTCTACCGATGAATTTATCCGGAGCAAATGTGGATCTTGTGCAACACTCAATAACATATTTATGGGAGGTATTGATTCCTCTAAAGGAGTTGAACTTCCAATCTCAGAGGCTACTTTCTTATTGGCTTCCCCTTTAGGAGAGCCCTCTCGTGAGTTAGGAAGGAAAGGGACATAATATTATGGATCTTCTGGAGGTATCCCTTGCATCCTACATGAATGGTGAGGGATGATGTTGGCCGCACCAAATAAATAATGAAACAAATCTATGGCCAACTAGAGAAAAAAAAAACATTCACTAATAAAATCTAGAAATCAAACCAAGAAAACAAACTTTCTTATTTCAAAGTCACTAGTTGGTGATAAAATCCAACGTCGTGAAATCAAGACAAGAAGGGAATGGGATAACACAGGTGGAAAAGTTACGTTGACGACCTTCTTAATGAACTTACACTCTAGTGCAAGCTCCCACACATAATCATGGGTATACCCTCCAAGGAGACCGAGTGAGTTTGGCCAATGTTGATTCAAGGTACTGTGAATACTTTCCCCTCCAAAGTCACCTCGTGTAAATACCCTAAAGAGATAGGCTACTAAGGTTACCAATTACGACAACAATTCTTGGGGAAACAGTTGATAGCTTGATCCACGTGCAAAGGCAGGGTCTCTAGCCCGAAATCAACTTGAGAAGGTCCCCACTAGATTTTCTTATCAAGTGACCCCCAATAATACGTGCAATCTATACACTAAGACTGAAAAAGAAGGGTGAGTAACTCTGCTAGTCCTAATGCAACATCATGATTGACCCTTGTGTTAGAAGGGCTTCCCAGGACAAAATGTAGCAAGTGGATTTGAACTCTCCCTATCACAAGATACTAATGTGTGCTTTGATTCTTTGGAGAGTGTTCCTTACAATCTATTCCAAAGCGCTATCCTAGAAAATAAAAGTTACTAATAAATTTTAAACTTACATTGTATTTTAAATACTGTTGTTTACTCAAAAGGGAAACATAAATGAAATTGATGATGTATGTGACCTTGACCCAATAAAATGAAAGAAGAGATGATTATGCAATATTTCAATTCTATGAACTCTAATTACAGTAGGGATAAGGTATCTCTTTCTGAAATACAAAATCTACGAAACACAATTTCTCAATTTTTGAATGAACAAAATTCCAAATAATCATAAGCTACAAAATTTTCCAATTTTCTCCTTTAACAAATATTTTGAATGCAATAATTTTCTTGTGAAAGATCATTAAAAAGAGGAATGGTTGTAGTTATTTATTTCTCAAATCAGATTAGATATGTAATGAATAAAAGAAAGCGTAATCCAAGAAAATTAACACACTCTCAACATAATTCCCAAATCAAACCCATATTGTAGAAAAAAATGAAAATGATAGGAAAGCCTTTTGTCAAATGAAAAAAAAAATGTCTCTCAATCAATAAACAATCTGAAAAGTAAAAACAAGCTAGAACTTCAAATAAATCAAGAAATCTTTTTCAAGCAAGCACTCAAGACCGAGATCTAGAGATTATACCCTAGTGACAAGAATAAAAAACAAAACTTGCAAAATTTAGAAAGAAAAACTTTCAATTTTTGAAAATCAATCAAATGCAAGATTCAAATTTATAAATCGATCAATCACTGGTATCCGAATTTCATCCCAGGAAATTGAGGAAAAACTGGGTGGAAAAATAAAAATTGACTATCTCCAACCATTCCTACAGGAATCATCATAGGTTGCAGTGGAACACAGTGCGGCGATATAGAGTCGTCACATGTTTCCAATAGAGTACAGTGTGATGCCATCACACTGGTCTGCACCAATAGGGTGTTATTTCATAGGATCATCGCAATTTGTCTATATAGTATAGTGTGACAATCCCCGTAACTAAAGGAAAATGGATGGAAAAACAAAAAATTGTACTGAACTTTTAGACCCAGGGAGTCTAGCTATATCACCCACAGACTCAAAGAATGAATTTTACCAAAAGAAGGCAAGCTAAAAGAAAATAAGAGTAAAAAAACCAAAAGAAAGCTGTATCCCCAGTGTGGTCGCCAATTTTTTTATCGGATTAATCGGTAAGTGCGAACACAAACATATATCCCTAACTTCCATAGGAAACTAGAACAAAACAAAACATAATACACACTTTGCCTTAAACTTCATCATCATATAAACTAGTTTAATGAGGTACAAGTGACATATCTTTTAAACGATGCTTGATCCTCGCTAGTGTCATCCTTGTAGCTCCTTCCTTGAGTTGGAATAATAGTAAGCCTGACTAAGAATTACAAACCAACAAAGAGGGAAAACAAGGATACACGTATTCTAATGAAGTCTATGTATATGATCAAGGAATTATACAATAGAAGACAAGATGTTATAGTAGGAAAACCCCTCTATGGACTACACCAGGGTTCTAAAGTGTAGGAAGAGATAACTGTCTAAAGTCTCCTACTTTTTATCAACTATCCCAACATTACCTCACAATCATACATAAAAGACAAAGTATAGGGATCTGGTAGGCATACCTTAAACTCTACGTCCGGTGTCGTTCCATTTGCGCTTGGTCGTTTCCCAGCTACAAGTATCCTCCCAAGGATGACTTGCATTCACCAAAAGACAAACAAGAAACTACAAGCATGCATTCTATATATGGATTAGTGGGTTAGACATCAAAACCAAGAAATGTAAAAAAATCATAAAGATCTAAGACGTCATTTGGCGGGACCAAAAAAGTACTTTATATTAATCTCCCAAAAGTTCTTTACAATGTGAGACCGACACTGCTCCTTGAACTTGGTCTTGGGATCCTCTTCACAATGCACCAACTACTTCCGCGTATTCTTCTCCTCTTCAGTTCTCTCTAGGGAAATGGAAAGGGCTTGCAATGGAGGAAAAGGGAATTTTGGCTCAAAATCACAATGTGGTTGCAAAATATTGGGGCAAAGGGGGAATATTAAATTGGCAGATTTTCTATGCTCTCGTGCTTTATTTTAAAATGGGACTCCAACCCCTTCTTTTATAGGACAAAAGAGATGGTAACGGTTGGGGTGATTGGCTATGGGTGGTCAAATGGTTAGGTAACGGCCCGACAACCTATATCCCTTTTCAAAACAAATTTCACGCTTTTTGGGAGTGTACGCGGGCTGTAATGGTGCAACAAGCATGTGTACGCGAGAATTAGTGGTGCAGGGCATGTACACCTTAAAAACAATGGTTTTTAGAAGAGTTATTCAGTGATGTCTTGGAAAATATAGCAATTAAGTTGGCCTGATGCCAGGTATGCATGTCTGGTGCAATTTAGGTTTATAACAGATGCCCCCTAATGTGTGAGGTCAGAAGAGCATCTGATGGTAGAAATATATTACAAATCTTCACCAATGTACGAAGCGAGTGAGCCCAGGGACCATAGTTTGGGAGGTGCCATATGCAAAATAACAATTTGTCTCACCAAGGTGGGAATACCCATGCTTGGGATAAAATCATGGCTTCCAATCAAATACACTACATATCCATGTCATATAACTATATAAAGTGTAGCTGCAAGCAGTACACAGTGGATCTACATCTCAAAATAAAAAGATATACATGTATAGTATCCATGTTCAAGAAGTCAATGATGCCTAATGGCTAGAGATGAGGTCTTAAGAGCTCGAGCAACAACTACAAAATCTTCAAAACTCGGGTAGGAGTGTAATGTCGGTGTACTACTTCACTACCCAAAGGTCGTCGATGGCTCATCGAGAATAGAGAAGAGGATCTTGGTGATCAATTGGAAAACTTCATTGATTTTGAGTAAGGATTTGATTGGAATTTCGAGGTGGCCAGACATGAGGACAAGAGACAAACTGTAGAAGGGCCAACTCAAGTTTAGTAAAACTTCCCTTGGACAAAATCATGACAAGAGATGAGACGTATGTAGCATGGCATTGACATAAGTGCATGATGCAGGAGGCAATGCAAACTCTCCATATGTTTGGAAGGGTAACCAAATGGAGGAGGACACAACTCTATGTAGCGAGAACATCTTCCTAAGGTCATATTGAATATTGGGGCTTGGAGAACAAACAAAAGGATGTGCTTTGTCCAAAGGTGACTCATTGTGCTTTCAACAAAAAGAAAATACTTTTCCCTTCCTCTTTTTGGGGTGTATTTGATTTTTTTGTCTTTTTCAATAATTTTGGAGGGCTTGAAAAAGAATGAAAGAATGATATGTTACAAAGGAGGAATGAGTGTCGCATACATACTAGTTCCAAGCGCAAGGAACACACTAATGCTTAGAGAAAGGGGACATATGTAGGAAAAGGACACTCAGGAAAAATCCTCCATGGGTCAAGGTGTCAAGACGCAGAGACAAAGTGCTACAAGGATTGTGTATAAGGCATGCTTCAGATGGTTCAGTTGAGAGCAACATGGAGCTGGCATTAGGCCAAAGATACAGGGATGCAAATGTGATTAATAAGACACAATGATAACGTCCTTCGATGTAATTTTAATGAGCTGAGCGAAGGTAAGCTCAATGGTTTTTCATTTTTAGAGAGTCTAAAAAGCATAAAAGGAGACTCTACTGAGGTATCTTTTTCGAAGGTAGTCTAGTCGGGTCGAAAAAGGGGTAAACTAGCATCGAAAAGACATCTATTCAAAACCTTTTTAATGAGTTTGACAAAGAAAAGATCACTCGGAAATTTTTTCATATTTAAGGAGTCTGAAAAAAGCTTAACTATGGACTCCATACTGGATTTTCTTCTTGACCACTTTAATGAGTGTGAAGAAACAAGGTCACTCGACAATCTTTTCAATTTTAGGGAGTCTGAAAAGAGATCAACTATGGACTCCGTGGGGGTTCATTTTTCATAAATTTAGTCCCTCAGGCCCGAAAAAGGGTTAAATATATACCTGAAAATACTCTTCTAGAGAACCGAGACTCCTAGAGTATACCTTTGTTCGTACATTTGACCATCCAGACCGAAAAAGGGGTAAACTACCACCGTACAGACGTGCCTTCGAGTTTTAGTTCGGCGAGCGTGAAGGGAAAAAGATCACTCGAAAATATTTTCATGTTTAGAGGGTATGAAAAGGGCTTAAAAGAAGACCTGTTAAGTAACTTTTCTCAGTTAATCCAGACGAGATCAAAAATAATAAATGTAGTCTCGTCGGATGTTTCTTTCGAATGTCAAAACAAGCTTGAAAGACAACAAATATTTCTCATGCTCAAAACTTCGTGGGTCGATGCCTGGCATCTCCTCGGGGGAGCAGTCTGCTCCGACAAAAACATTCCCCACGATGCTAAGGGTTATGGAGATATCAGTAGGTATCATTTTAGCGATTGTTTCCATATTTCCTTCAGTGTAAACTACATGCGTAGCCAAAATATTGATAGGACAAGACCTATCTCCAGTCATAGTTATAGTGAATTCACCTGCTTCAATTCTTCTTAACTATGGGAGGAAATAAGATCTGTGATGGAGATCATCCCAGGGTTTGTTCAGACTAGTCATTGCCTCAATAATTTCCCTATTCGAGGGAAATACTAAGTCTAAAGAATCAATCTCAGCGAGGGAAATTTGAGCCCAAATAGGCTCGAGGACCGGATCTAACTCCTATGCGGGAGTTGGATCGGGATCGGTGGAAGCTTTCTAGATTATAGAGTACACAACTTCTGCCATGAATAAAGACATGGCCATGCCATGGTACCCTGTCCCTTCCATCGTAGCTAATGGGGAAGGAAGAATCCATGTATCATCAAAGTAAGTCATACGAAATGACGAGACTTGAAAAAATTCAACATTAGGTTGGTTGGGGATATCCGATATGAACTTAACATCATCAGAAGGAGGTGGGTAATTGAAAGTACCTATCAAAGGTGGGCACAAACCAATCCCTACGTTGATGATGTTGGGTTGAGGGTTATCAATCATCGGGACTGTGGATGCCCCTGGTGAAGGGTCAGGATGGGAGAAATACAATTGATCAATGGACATGATCTGGCCCTCGTGTGGAAACAATAAGACTAGGAAAAATGTAGTGACCATTGTATTCATAGCATAAGTCCAAATCCTTCCTAACAAGAGATTGTAGTCAAGAGACACATCGACCACTTCAACCTTGATTCACACGGTCTTCCCCTCTAACTGCACTGGGAAAGAGGATATGATTCCATGTGGTTGGAATGAACGACCGTCTTAGGCCTCCATAAGCCAAGGGCATAAGTGATTTGCATGGTCTTTCGTGCAAATATTATAGGGATACTTCGACTTCTTATTTTCTGTGTTTCCCCCACTAGCATTATTGGTAGGTTTCTTATCCCCCTTACCCTTCTTTTGTTGTTTCTTATTTCCATCAGGCTATTGGGTGGCCTTCGGGTTTCTCAATTTCACACTGTGTACATCTGACTTTTGGGTAGGGGGAATAGCCGAACCAGTGGTCTGGCTGGTCGTTGTCTTTTGTATCGACAATTGCTGCAATTGATTTGATAGTTGATCAATGGGATTCATTTGCGATGAACCAACAATACCATCGGCATGTGGTCCATAACTTTTTCTGGTCTTTTCAAGCATCGATCATGGTGCATCTAGCAAAACTTTGTAAAGCAAACCACACTAAGAGTAAATTAGTTCTAGTTGTTGGGCTCTCATTATTGCATTATTGCATCTTCCTCTGAAAATACCCTTGACATTGCGACATCTTTAGACAACTGAGGTACCAAAGACTTAAGAAACCACTCAAGCAGGAATGCTGGTGGGATTGATACTTTTATCAAACTCTTCTGGCATCTCCATTCTTGGATGTAATCAGAGATATGGTCTGCCTTTTTTTGCTCAAAATTGTCCAGCAATTCTGTTTTGGTGTCGTATCTCACAGGTAATTGGAAATGGTTTAAGAAAGCCATTGCCAATTCACCGAAGGAAGAGTATCTTGAGTAGTTGAGCTCGATGTACCATTTTGCAACACTTTGATGAGAGTGCATTGAAACAAATGCAACTGGATGGAGTCGTGTCTGAAAGAGTTGGATGAGAACCATAAATGGAAGGTAGTCACATGATTGCTTGGATCTTAGTTAGGATTAGCCTCGAATTTTGGAATGTCCGAAGGAAACTTGGTTGGCATGGGAGGCCAACACAAATCTTGATAGACTGGGTCGTTTAATAACCTTATCAAGTATGTCAAGTGAAGAGTTGGAATAAATGGTAATTTGGGTTGTTGATTATAACCAGGGAAAAAGGAGCCTGGAGTTTGGCTAGCACCAGGTTTCCAGGAAAATTTAGGTTGTTGGCCAGGGTTTTGGTAATAAGCATGGATGTGACTAGTGTATGGATTATGAGTTTATTGAGACATCATCAGCTGACTCCCATAACAGGACATAAAGGGTTGGGATTACGTTGCATTCCAAGGATTTTGGGAAGGGTTGCCCCCTGCCAATTCGATGGGCATAGGTGTTGAGCCTTGCCTGGGGTTCTGTTGGCTATGGAAGGGATTTCCCCTAGTCAACATCCCTAACAAGGGAACTGATCCCTACCATAGATTCCAAAGTCCTTGTGAGGAAGGAATTCCTAAGTTTTCCCCATGTGCAGGAATAGTACCCTGCATAGGATTTTGTTGTCCATAACTTGGGTTGCCCCTGGCCGAGACAGCATCTGACGAGAATGCATTTCTACCAAACATGTTGAACAAAGAGAATGGTGTCGAACCTACCAACATGTTATAAGGAGGAATTCCTTGACTACCTTCTCCAAACGAACTATAGTTTACATTCAAACCAGTGGAGTGTTAGTGAGCACTACCGAGTGAAGGGGATGAAGGCAGTATATGACCCCCTCCATAAGGGAAAGCAATGTAGGGAGATGAATTTCCCCCCATGGATCCTTACAGAGGAGCGTTGGAGCTCCTTGCCACAATACCTAAATTATGTAGAGTGTATTAGGAAAGGACAGTGCTCGTACCGAAGCTAGGCATATTGTATGAGAATAGAGAGCCAGTCACACTCTAGGTGAAAGGAGAAGTGATCGCTGCCATAGACGGAATCAGACCATTTCCCGAGGTAGAGGCAGTCGAGACCATAGTGGTCCGTACTGGCGATGGTTGGTTAGGAGGTGAAACACCCCCTATAGTGACAGTCATAGAGGGAATATGAGAATTCCTTGAAGAAGTAGCAACATTTGTCTCCATCATTTCTTGTGACACTACCTGACGCTTGTAAGGATCAACCTGTACGATGATGGGCACCGATAGATTTGTGATCGAAGGGTTATATGTACCAAGAGCTTATGCTCTGTGGTCGAAAATGGTTGGTTCCTCTAGAATAAAATGTTCTCCTCTCGTATATGATTCGGGCACAGTTTCCTATAACCCGATCACCTCAAAAGACCCTTGCTAGTCTAGTCTTCGCCTTAGCAGTGGCGGGGGTGGCTCGAGATCAACTGATGACAGGTCAAGAATCCTTAGCAACCGATGGAGATCCTGATCCTCCACTGTGTGAGAATATCAATGAAACACTAGGTCTTTCTATAATCTTTAAAAACCAGCACACACTAGAAAAAAATCCTATGAGATAAGACAAGAAAATCACTAGCTAGTTGGAAGAACAGTTACAACAGCCAACACTAGAGAAAATTACCGGTGCAAGTGAAAATCGAATATGGAAGAACCCTCTGGGTATACTCTTCAAAGTGTGGCTCGATTTATACCCTAGGTACTATAGTATATGCCCGTAGTCACCTATGTAAGTCACTAAGATAAAGGCAACTAGGTTTTCACCATGCGGACAGTCACCAGGCGGGTACATTCGATAGTAGGGTGGACCACAATGAGAAAGGTATCAAGCTCGAAACCTATCAAGGGTATCAAAATCAAGTGTTCTAGAAGATGATTGAGGACCTCGAACATATTTGAGACCCAAAAAGCTCCATGGAAAATGCGATCAACGAAATCCCAAAATAAGACCTCTATATGTGTTCCCCACTACGCTTGGTCCGACTTTGGAGGGGTTATCTCTGCTACCTTTCTGCACGTGACCTCGTGTTTAGCCCCTGTGTTAGAGGGGGGTCCTGGATAACTTTCACAGTTACTGGAATTTCAAGCACTCCCTAGCATAGACTCTTATGTTTGTTTTTGTAGCCTTGAAGAGTTTCCTCTCCAATCCTAAATCAAGGCTCTAGCTTAGACTAAATTGATGGACCCTACAAACACAAAGTCTAATAACTTTTAATTAAGAATTAATTTTAGTGGTTGTCTTAAGTCAAAAGGAATGGACATGAAACCAGTGATGTTCTTTAAGAGGTGAAAGATAAGAGCAAAAGATGAAACTGAAAACAAACTACTCCTTCTTAACAAATAAAGATTTGCCAATTAAACTCTTTAACCAAACTTTTCGTAACTACTTTTCTCAGATATTTGAAAAGAAAAACTTAAAACAATATTTCGCTTGAACACAAGCTACTTAATGTCCTAAGAATTCAAGTAAAGAACTTAAGAAAACTTTATTTTTCCTTGGTAAATGAAGAAACTAACCTAAACTACTTAACCAAACAAAGAAATGAAAGATTTTTTTTTATTGTTTTATGCTTCAAAACAAGAAATTTGAAAATAAATTATTTTCTTTTCTTCTAAAGAAAAAAAGGGAAAAATGACGACAAGTCAAGACCAAGAAATGAATTCAAGTCCAATCATAGATCGGAGGGAGTCACTGACAATACCAAACAGTTAGATCAAAAGAGACTCTCAAACTTGTCTAAAAACCCTATTAAAGAAAACACAAGAAGTCTTTAATAAAAAGAAATATATGTTGAGGTTAGACCTAGGCTACAGACTGCTATAACAGAGACCAGGGATAGATCAAGAAAATCCATGAGAAGTGTGACTTATGACAGGGAAGAGGATGACTACCTCTTCTAAGAAAAAATTTCTCAACACAGGCACGCTACTGACACTTTAGCAGCCAGTGTATGTACGTGGGATGTCCAAAGGCAGGGCACATATGTACGCATGCAGGCCCACTACAGGCTGCGTACACCTATGTAACTTCTTAAAAAAGATGAAAACCAATAATCAAGCAAAGGCAGGGAGTACTGGTATGGAAGACCAACATCCCTTAAAGACACAGAAGCTTACAAAAACTCAAAAACAATGAGTAAACTGATTCCAAAACACCCAAAAGAAATATCTCCAAAGACCCTAGAGGCTTCCCCAGTACGGTCACCAATTCTGCTATAGTGGGAAAACCCCTCTATGGACTACACCAAGGTTCTAAAGTGTAGGAATAGCTAACCATATAAATTCTCCTACTTTTTATCAATTATCCTGACATTACCCCACAATCATACATAAAATACAAAGTATAGGGATCCGGTAGGAATACCTTAAACTCCACGTCTGTTGTTGATCCCTTTGCGCTTGGTTGTTTCCCGACTACAAGTATCCTCCCAAGGCTGAATTTCATTCACCAAAATAAAAACAAGAAACTAAAAGAATGTGGTCTATATATGGATTAGTTGGTTAGACATCATAACCAATAAATGTAAACAAATCATAAAGATCTAAAACTTCATTTGGTGGGACCGAAAAAGTACTTCTTTATATTAATCTCACAAAATTCGTTTACAATATGAGACCGACACTGCTCCTTGAAATCAGCCTTGGGATCCTCTTCACAATTCACCAATTGCTTCCACATATTCTTCTCCTCTTCAGTTCTCTCTAGGGAAATGGCAAGGCCTTACAATGGATGAAAAGGGAATTCTGGCTCAAACTCACAATGTGGTTGCAAAATATTGGGGCAAAGAGGGATTATTAAAATGGGAAAAGTTTCTATTCTCTCGTGCTTCCTTTTAAAATGGGACCCCAAACCCTTATTTTATAGGCCAAAAGAGATGGTAACGGTTTGGGTGACTTGCTATGGGTGGTCAAATGGTTAGGTAACGGCCCGACAACCCATATCCCTTTTCAATCTTCATTTTTCGCACTTTTTGTGAGTGTACGCGGGTTGTAGTGGTGCAGCAAGCATGTGTACATGGGCAGTAGTGGTGTGGGGCATGTACACCTTCAAAATAATGGTTTTTAGAAGAGCTATTTAGTGATGGCTTGGAAAATATAGTAAGTAAGGTGGCTCGATGCCAGGTATGCATGTCTGGTGCAATTTAGGGTTATAACACAAGATGCTTATATAGGGAAGAAATGTATTGTTGTATTAAGTGAATAGAAAGTGGAGAATACAACCTATTCCTTGATGTTGCAAGGTCCTCTTTCGGTGGCTCTTTTTTTCAACACACACACCATTTCTCCAATGCCTTGAATGAAGAAGATCCACAATATGTCTTGAAGAACTAAAGAAAATCTCTCAATCATAATCTGAAGTAGAACTCTCCATACAAATCTTAGCCTATTCAACCTTATCCTTTTCCATGAGAGATCCCTCTTTATATAGTGTGAAAGAGAGATATATGAAGAGATTAGGATGATCCCACCAAATTAGAGAAGGGAGAAAGATCCAAACTGATCAAAGACCACCTCATCTTCTAGAAGATTCCCTTCTAGAACATTCGTGAAATTTGACTTTTCTCATGCTTTAAGCATCATCGCACCTTATGCACAAGAAACATGCAATGACATCATATTCCAAGTTCAAATAAGAGTGCCATGATCAGGCATCATCGCACCCCATGCATATAGCAAGGTGCAACAATCAGGCATCATCGCACCCCATGCATATAGCAGGGTGCGACGACCTTCCTTGACATGGTTTTTTGAGAGAGGAAAGAAAACCACTTTTCCCATGGAGAAAATATTCTTTTCATATTTTCAGGGAACATTAGCACATGTTGTCAGGTGATCACTGGGGTGACCAAAATAATGTGTAACAAGGTTCATGGAAGGTCTACATGCAGTTGGTGGTTTTTCTCTAGTTAAAAGATAAGTATCAATTCTGTACTTAATTATGTATGTTATGCATGTCTGTGATTCTTGAAATGTTATCATGTGTTTCATTGCATGTAGGAATTACTGTAAATTCCATTTGAGTCTGTATGGTAGTAGTAATTCTATGTTATTTGTTTTAAGTTAATTAGAAATGCATGTTATATATGTGTGTGTGTGTGTGTGTGTGTCTATTCCTCTATGACGTTTCCCGACCTATTGGTGGTTGGGGACGTTAAAAATTGGTATCATAGCTAAGTGAAGTGTACGAGTAGTGGCATTGCCCAGCTTGTTGGTGGTTGGGGACATTACATTGTGGTCATGAGGATTAGTTCTATGGGAATAAAGGTGCTCATAGCTAGCACATTGCATGGAATTGCTTCAAAGAAGTGCATGTTTTCATAAAGGGAAGATAATGAACCCTCCATTGAGGAAGGAGGACCTTCAAAAAAATTTGAGTACATTATATGGATGTCAAAGGAATGCTTAAAGGCATTCATGTGAAACCTAGAGTTTCATGAATGATGATATTAGGGCTGTGATCGATTCAGAGAAGAAAATATGGTTTTGATAAAATAATAAATATGGACAAAGAGTCCATATGGTAATAAGTTGGTTGAATTCAAACACACCTTGGCAAGAGTGCCTAACCTGAAATCGATGCAAGTGTGAATTGGGTATGAATGTGGCCATGAATGTTGACACATTCCTTAAAGTCAATTGGTATCTAAATTTCATTTTGAAAAGTTGACATATTGAATTGATGCATGTGTAAGGAATGTAATTTCTTTTTTCTTGTATCATCGAATAGATAAAAGTGTTTTGACTATTAGCATGCACAATTTAAGAATTTTTTGTGATGATGTTATAAAGGTGCAATGAAAATATATGTGCATGGGAAACTAACAATTTGTTTGGATGATTGAAGTTGAAAGTGCAGGAAGCAAAGGGGTCTTGGATATGGCAGTTTTGTAAGCCCATAAGGAAGACCAATTGCTTGCTGAGCCAAACCTCTATGGGAAGGAAAGTCCCATAATTATGAATCTGGGTCCTTTGTAGAACAAATATGAAAACAAAATGTGGAATTTGGAAATCTGTGGATGATAGATTTACAAGAAAATTTTGAATTTAAAATTTATGATGATGTCTCATGAAGTTTTGTGTGCCTGTGATATATGTGAGAAGAAAATATTTGTCTAAAAAGGATAGATGAAGGATGTCAACCTGTAAAAGCATAAAAAATGGCTACTACTGAGCCATGAGAACCCCATGGTAAGCCATGATCGCCTAGAATATGTTGTGTTGAGGCAACACAAGCCAGAGGGACGCCTCGGCAAAGAAATTCTGAGGGACGCCTCAACTGTAAGGCTCGATAAAGTCTCTAGAATTCTTCTTGTGCGAGAAAACCTTGGCAAGGCAATATGGATCACCCATGGAATGGTATAACAAAGAAGTGGATGCATGAGCCTGGGCCTAGAGGGTGAGTGACCGCAAGGAAGAGGAGACTTTGATAGTTGTTGTAAACTATTGATTGGGATCATGCAAAGGATGGATAGTTCTTCCTTTGTGAGAAAATATTGGAAAGGAAAGATGGATCACCCGAAGAACTATATAAAAAGAAGGGGATACTTGAGCCTGGGCCTAGAGGGTGAGTGACCTCAAGGAAGAGGAGACTCTGATAGTTCTTGTAAACTATTGGGATCATGCACACAATGGGTATGTCAAGGAAAAATAGTGAGCCTGGATAACAATACAGCCACGTGGATACAAATCCACAAACTGCAAAAATAAGTATTGTGCTAGATTATGAAATTTTCCTAGAAATTTTATGCAACAGTTAAAATATTTTCACATGAGACTATGATTAATGTGCTTGTTGTCCAACAATTATTGAAGGTAGGTGACGAATATTGAGAGTCTAAAAAATGACCTGACCGAGGAAGAAGGTCAATATTTATGAATTGGATGAATAAGAAATACATGGCATGTGTTTCTGAGAAAGAACATCGAGGTCGGTGTTCCATTTAAGGGGGAGGGACTTGTTACACCCCTGTTTCCCCCACCTTGTAATTAATCATTAATTATAATTACCATGATGTGGCATGGGAACAATGTAAATGTATTATGGTTTAAACTGCCAATGAATGACTGTGGGGGTGAAGCCTTGAAGTATTGGCCATGAAATCACTAGAGGAAAGAGTGAGGAGATTGTAGAGAGGGTAAATTAGTTCAAATGACCCAAACTCCCTTTGTTGAGATAATGAGCCTCTCTGGATCCCAAGGAGAGAAATCAATTAATGAAAAAGTACTGGTGGTTGAGCAATCAACCACCCCCATGAATGGAAGCATGGTCTGATTGAAGAATGTTAGTCAAAAGTACCTCAGTTAGGAAAACCAACATTAGGCAAACCAAGATGACCTGAGTTTCGTTCCAAGAGAAGGAAGGAGATGGGTCAAGAACCATCCCAGGAAACGATATACAAAAAATAGAGACAAGAAAAAATATATAGATGGAGATGAGAGAGTGCAAACATCTCCAGCAGATGATGAACAAAATATCGCGATCTTGGTGCTGAGTGAGCATCTACTAAACCTTTCCAAGGCCAGGACAGAGAAAGAGATCTTTGAATGTTTGTAGAGAACGAAACTCGAGCATAAGATGAAACATAAAAATAATCCTTGAGAAATCGTGAGATTTCCCTACTAATATCATGGCTTGGCATGGGGGTGGCCAGAGTGTTAGTAATGAATGTCTCTGAGCCTATGATTGGGTGGAGAGGAAAACACCCACAGTTAGTTAGTTGGCTACCACCTGTAATAGATAAGTATTCTCATATCCTATGTAATTGGACTGTAACTATAGATTAAAGTTGGATATCTTGTGAATGATATAGGGATGTGCATGTCTTCTTAATGGTTATACCATATCCCTTTTATTTCTTCTTGATTGTGTATTTAGGCAAGTAATAAATTTTATGGTTCAGACATGACTTGTACTCGTAATTTCTTGAACCCTGTGGTGGCTTAAACTAGAGCAACGAATTGTGAGTTTGTTGACCTTGGGCATAGTTTCACATGTGCATGTCGACACTCATAGTCTTTCTGATATCCTTGGAGGAAGGAATATGTTAAAGCTAAGGAGATATAGTGCACATATGCACAGGCTCTCTGCGAGGTGGGTAGATACTGAGACCCTTAAGTTCTAGAGTTTATAGATGATCGTAAGAGGTGTGTGGAGGATTTCTCTAAGTGTTGAGTTAAGGAGAATTAACACAAAATACTTAAGTATTCAAGGAGATGATAGAACTCAGGTAGAATAACAAGTTTCAAGCCCCTAAAGGAGAGATCCTTTTGTTTGAAAGACGAATGGATGAGATTAGTTTGGGAGAAGCCAAAGTTCTTCATGATCATCAGATCTAGAGAAAGAATGTGGGTGTTAACCCTTAGAACCCTTCGAACTTTGTGGTTCTAACGAATCAAGCATATTCATTGCATAGGAGGTGAAACCCCCTAAAATCTTGAATTTATTCTAGGTCGTAGGTCTGAGGATGCCCAGGAACTATTGCGACCGTTGGATCTATGATATAGTCAGTCTGGTGTTGACAAATTTGGGAGGACAAAGGTTTGGTAGCACTGAAACCCCTGAAGTTCTGAAGTCCTGAAGTTGATGTGGAACGTGTATCTAAGGATCCTTTGGGATCCGTCATGACCATTCGATCATGGGGACGCTAGTATCAACATCGTGATACTGTGGGATTCCATGTGTCGAGTGACGGTGTTTCCAAGTGTCACTCTCATAGTGGCACACACTGGGATATAAAGGACCCTTGAACATAATTTAAGAGCTGAAGAGACAAAGCATATATGAGTCATTCAAGACAAAGGGACATGTGTCATCAGATTCTGCGCTTCGGGTGAAATCACTTGGGGAGAAAAGGGGATGTGTTGAACAAGAAATCCTTAAGGCTAGAGATCTAGAGTTCATCTAATCCATATGTCAGCTGAGGATAGGTGTCAACAGATCTTCCATATCGAGAGATAGCCACTTCAGAGGAAAGTGGGGTCACACGAGTTGAGAACTCCTGAAGTAAATCATGACCGTCGATTTGAGAGAGACACATGTCGATAGATCATTGAATTCGAGTGAAATCACTCTGAGAGAAAGAGAGTGGGGAGAGGTTGAAACTCTCGAAGCCTAAAGAGGTGAAGTAATTTATAGTCATCCATACATGAGAGACATGTGTCAGCATATTGTGTACTTCAGAAGTGGGGAGAAAGCAATGCGGAGTAAATGGATGCCCGAAGTGGATCCCCACCATCAAATGAGAGGGTCGCGTGGTGCACAATCCTTAACTTCAGAAGAAAACACTTAGGTAGAAAAAGAGTTGGAGTGCTCAGAACTCTCAAAGAAGATCATAATCGTCGATCATGAGGGACGCATGGCACTCGATCTGTAACCCAGGGTATGAATTAATTTAGAGGAAAAAGGTGTAGGAATGTTTCAAACTCTCGAAGTAAACTAGGGCTGTCGAAATCCCTGAGGACACGCGGCATCGGATCATGAACTTTAGAGGTTTTCCACTTTATAGGAGTCACATGGTGGTCATCTTGGCATCTGTTCATATCCCAAGATCATATGAAAGTATAGGGGGATGAAATGTCACATACCCACTACGCACATCAAGCTTTTTTGTTGATTTTCTCAACAATCAGAACCCCCGAAGTCCTACGAGGTTTAGAGAGGGGCAAGTTTCTCTCTTGGGATCTTGTCCACGTGACCCTATACGGTGTCCACACACTTAAGCTAGCTAAGATCTTAACGGCTTTTCACGGTTCAGGGAATCGCGATACGCGACATCTACCTTTCCCATTCAAATCCCTGAAACTTTCGAGTTCTTCCAAAGTTCCCTCCAAAGGGAGATCAATGGCCATAAGCCTCCCTTGATCTAACGGCATGGATCCTTTCAGGGTTTTGGTACTCGAGAGTTTAGAGTGCAACAACTCCAAGACTCTTTGTCATTCAAATCCCTGAATTTTGACATGGGAAGAGATATAGTCACGCTTCCAAGCATGTCCTCTCACAAGGTCATTCAATCAGTTCATGGGTCGAAGCAGCTCAGGGGATTCCCTGTCACGGCCCTTGCATGCGACCGCTACTCTTTCCACAATGGGAAGTGCATGTATTTTCAGGTTTCAGAGTTTCGTGATTCCTGATGTCAAGAGTTCCCTGTTCTCTCCAATCCCTGATCTCCGATGAGCCAATTTACCGATATGGTCTCTTACGTATTAGCCCTCCTGGCTAAACAACCGGCCCACGTGACCACTATCTCGCAAGACTGCAGCCTTATCCCCTGTTGGGTTTTCAGACTTTCCAAGACCGAGATGTACTCGTCCTCAGGATTCGCGATCCACCGAATTCTGATATGCCGATATAATGACAACTGGCCCTACAATGGATGCCTTTCCTTTTGTCAGGATTTCAAACTTTGGGATTCTGAAGTGTATGGGCCTCTTGTCCATGGGATTCCCGATTCCCCGATGGATGAATTTCCTTTCAGGACTTTTCCTACATGCTTCAATTTCCGCCACGTGTCCTCCTAAGATGGAAAATCCTGATCACTTCTCATGATTTCGGAGTTTCTGCTGCTGAAATACTCCAGCAACTTGTCCCTTCGATCCCCGAAATGCCGACAGGCTACCAATCTTACCCGCGTGTCCTCCTATGATGGACGACTCAGATTGGTTTTAGGGTTTTCACTAAGAAAATCCCTGACCTCATGTCATCGTGACTCCCGACTTCATGAGTTTCTATATCCCGATGGCCACGCCTCTCTTTGGGACTTTCAACCTCCTGTTCTCAATGGCTTAATCCCCATGCATCTCTGAACAGATCCCACAGCTGTCGGGTTTTTCTAGCTAGGATCTAATGGTTCAGATCTAGCCCTCGTCACGCACACTCCCTCTACTTCATGGATGTGGAAAAATCAAAGGTCCAGATGTTCTCCTGGACTTTGGGGGTATACGATCCTGATTTCCTCTCTAATCACGAAGATAGAAGAAAAGGGGCAAGGTATGTAACGCCCTTGTTTCTTTCCTCAATCTAACAGTTGTGAACGACCATGGTTCTTCCGATGAAATCTCGTCTGTCGATCGATACTTATCCCTACGCTGCTACTTTGGTATTCTAAGAGGGTCATTCCTCCTCGTACAGAATTGTTAATACTTTCTCTTCAAGTCCTTTTTACAAGCTCTTGGTAAACCTTTCCAAGGAGGAAAATCTCGGTGAAGAGATCTACTCTGGGGCATTCCGGGAGACAGACAAGGGGAAACAAATTCCCGAGGATGGACTGGAAGCCTGACTTGGTTCAACTCATGCATAATTAAATTTATTTATCAACATAAGCCATGTGTGGTCTTTATGTTATAATCATATATCTATTATTTCTTATCAAAACACTGCATAGACATTCTTATACTATAATCGTTCACAATTTCACAGTTCTATGAGCATATAAGTCAGTATATCAATTTCAAGATGCAATATGTAAAACACTTATCAGAAATGACACCATAAGTGAGTGCAACTACTGAGAGGGGTGCTCGTTTCCACCCAACCGTAGGCATAGAGACTCCCAACGGATTTACCACTATCCACCCCCGAGCCGAGACCACGATGTTGTGATACTGCGTCTCTCTATCTGCCAGTGACCAGGAGGGAAGGTTGCAATCTTTCCTCTTTGCTATCACTCACTCTGCGTAATGCCAGAGTTCCCCCTATGTCTTCCCCTCAATAGGTTCTACCATACGCCTTATCCTCTTGCGAGGTTGTGTGTGGCACGATTACCCTCGTGCTAATCAGGCCTGATGGCTCTACGGATGGGTGGTTCACCATCCCATCCCTCATTAAGCCATCCGCCTACCATCCTGCGAGACATTAAATTTGGGGCCAGCGAGCCGCTTTTGGTTCTCCGAGCCAGTGGAGTCCAAATACGGTATTAATTCTCAGTGGAAGTTAATGCCACCTTTTCAGGTGCCTTCCACCACCATCGTGGTCTCTTTTCTGCACATCCCCTCTCAGCAGTCCTACAATAAATTAAAAATGTTATTCACATTCATTGACCTTTTCCTCAAGGTCCATTTACATCACATATTCACATATATGATTTTTCCACAGTTCTTGGCCAGTCCAGTTATATTTACAAGCTGGGGGAAAAAGGGTGTTAAAATTCCCTCCCCCTTAAAAAGGAACATCATCCTCGATGTTTGTATCTACTAACATGAATTGCATGTACAAAAGTAAACAAAATCGGATATGCCTATCTCATGGCATCCTTCATTTCCCATGTAGCCTTATCTGGGCCAAAATGTTTCCACTGCACCTTGACCTGCGCAATGGTTCTGTTCCGGAGTGGGGTTTCCTTTCTGTCCAGTATGCATTGGGGTTCTGGTAGAAATTCTCCCTTCAGTTCCACCTTGATCACAGACCAGTCAATTATATGATTAGCATCATGTACATATTTCTTCAATAATGAAACATGGAAAACATTATGTGCTTTTACTGTGGGAGGAAGTGCTAG
>SNQJ01S0046302.1:51842-62898 GCA_010110895.2 Picea sitchensis
GGAAGCACCTCGAGAGGTAACATGCCTGGGCATGCTTCGATGCTTTAGAGACTGCACAAAGAATAAACATTGTTATAAGTTTTTTTCCTCAATGAATTAATAAACATGCAAAATGATACTTTGCAATTTAACCTAAGACAACTCATCACATATGCTATTGTCATTCGTGAGGGTGTTACCCTCCTCCATGAACCCAGTCTCTCTGTGATGCCACCTTGCATTGGTTACAAGGATCAAGTCAAAAAAAATTAAACAAATATGCGTAAAATCAAATTCATGAAACATAAAAAATTATCATCAATGCATTATCTCATCGTGAATATCTCAGGCCTCGATGGAGATTCACTGGAAGATGGACCACTAGGTTGTACAACCTACTCCGAGACAACCTCTATTGTGGCAGTCTCAGTCGATGGGGCTGATGGAAATGCTGGGGGTGGGCTGTGATGGTCACCCACAGGCTGCACTAGTGGTTGCAAATCCCTATGCCTAGAAAAAGGTAACCTAGAAGAAACACCCAGGTGCCCAGGGAGTGCAAAAGTACTATAGATAGCAAATATATCTACAACCTGCATACATATTAATAAAATTGAACTATTAGTACCAACTAATAAAATTCAAAAACATAAACAAAAATAATTTCAGAATTATATGATATTTAACTCTACACATGATACATGTGACACAGGTGACTTGTCCATCCTAGATGGACAGTCTCTAACATTGCATACTCCCAAATCCTATAGAAACACGAGAACATTAAAAATTTGAGTATGCCATAAAATAAAGAAATGACTAAGGTGAATTTATCATATGTGTCACATACTTGAGTGTGAGGTGCACCCAATGAACATGCACCCTCTATTGCTGCATCATTGTTGGGGCTAGGCACTGATGCATCCATCAATGTAGAGGGTCTATTGCTAGGATGTAACAACTGAAAAAAAACATACAATGAAATATCGATATAAATACACATAATAAAAAATAATATATATAGCGATGAAGAACGTAAAGAGGGTTGCGATACTAACCTCTTCCATGAATCTATGTTTTACACTGGGCTCTATAGGTCCATAACATGTCTGCAAATCTCGAGCATTTGTGAGGTTCACATGGATGACTTATATGTCCATGTTCCCTCTCCTCACTGTAATATGTCATGAATGTTGAACCTCCAAACCCTATATCAATGTCATTGGCAGACACCTCCTACCCAGATAGTGCAACAAATCTATTGTGTTGCGCTAGGCTATAAGTCAATGATGAAATGGCTATCTTTACCTGTTGCAAGGTCTCTGCAATAGGAGGATGTTGTGTAGGGTGGTCAGGCCTTCTCCTCGAGGGATGAGAACCTAACATGGGGTCACACATGGCATGCTCTCAGTCTTGTGCGGACCCTAGACCCACCCACTGGAATTCTCCAATGTCAAAGTAGTTGACATGCTTACCCATAATAAACTCATCCCATAATTGTCTCATAAAATATAAGGGCACCTCCATGTTATTGCATGGAGGTTTATCAAAAACCATATAGGTCCCCTATCCATCCAATTTTGACTAATCTGGGGATGGATGCACTAGTCAATGGAGATGCGTTTCTTGTTCAATGGTAGTTCTTTTCCAGTTCTAGGATCCCTAAAAATAGACAATATTTATGGTTTTGAAATGCCCAACTCTTTCACTTGGTTTCTGTCCAAACCAATGTTGTAGTACTCATACATTCTTTCCTTATAATCAGAAATACAAGTCAATTTCCCTTGGGAACTTGCTATGGAATTTACAATGATGTCCAAAGAAGTGGCCAAGGAGACTCTGATAGGCTCTCTGGTGTCCCTTAATTGTTCCTCAAGGGTTCTTAATATAGCCAACCCCTCTTCAATTTGAGTGTTTACATTGGGTGGTTATGGTGGGTTGGGGTCTTGATCTTCTTGGTTTTCTTCTGAGCGGTTTACATTGTTTGGGGGTTCCATTATATTATATATGTTGCAATTTAAAAACCATGACATCTAAATTAGGTTGGGTTTTTAATTAAAATACATAATTAGCTCCTCAATTCGCTCAATAAGAGTAGAAAATCCAGGGCGGTTTGTGCACAATGACCACAAATCGCTCTCACGACCTCTTTAAAAAATATATCATTAGGAATGTGCATGCATTCCTAAGAACACACACACATTCTTGCCACTAAACCTACATGGCATGCCTTGTGGAGGTTCGACCGCCTCCAAACCTAAGGCTTTAGAAACCCGCTTGCAAAACACACACTGGTTCCTACTGCATAGCTTGCCACTTTTTTGGCCATGAACTTCTTGCACTTACCCCTAAATTAAAATAGGGTTTGATAACTTTCTTTTTTTATATAAATTATGTATAATTAGATTGACTCTTATAAAGTATTATCATTTTTTCTATTAACTCAAAACAATGTTTATGATTTTTAAATAAAATTTAGTTAATCTAATAAATTAATTAAAGATTATTAATTCATGTATCTCTTGAAAATGTTTTAATGAAATAATATAAATAGTTTTCCTTGGATGCCAAATAAAGAAATGCATAACAGCCAAAATGGTATTCTATATACCTTAGAATATGCCTTTTGGCATAATTATTTCTAAATGAAATTTTCTTCTGTGACATATATTAAAGATCTCTATTTCTATTATGAACCAAAAAGTCAAGGTGTATAGGTACACAGAAACAAGCCGAGTGCGACTCCATCTTCATACCTAAGGCCTTTGAAATCCTTACTGAAAGCATTGCGAGAGAAATTTCACTTTTATAGACGTTCTACTTCATTTGAGTCCTTGAACGGGGTTAATGGCGCTTGCTTGTTAGATCTGCTACGTTGAATTGTTGGTGCGGGCCTGAGTGCATCCATGGTTGCTCAACTTGTTTGGATCCCTGATGGTGTAAGCCAGGGGCTGATGGTTCAAGGGGGGAAGGATAGGTCTCATCTATCCACAACTTATAGTGACGGTATTGAGGCTTTTCTGACAATTATTAAGACTAACCGATTGCGGGGACTTTACCAGGGGTTGGGCATGTTCATTCTTACCTATGCTCCTTCAAATTCCCTCTGGTGGGCCTCCTACTACATGATACATCAAATGGTGTGGGTAGGCCTTGCTTATTGCAGGAATGAGGAGGAGCAGATCAAAGAATTCTTGGTGCCTGGTTCTCATTGAGCCACAATGCCTCAAATTGGGGAATCAAAGTCCTCTCCATCTTCGGAGAGATAATGAAGGCTCCTTGACATGGGACGCCTGTTGTTCCTCAAGCTCTCTACTTGTATTTCCATAGTTATGCCGGAATAGCTTCCATTGAAATGAATTCCCAGAACAAGACCATTACTCCAAATCCTTATATCCCTTGAAACCATGCAACAATTTCTTCCTCGGGTTTGAGAAGCACTTTTTCGGACACCAAAAGTAGTCCTTGAGAAATTAGAAATAGGTTTCCAAGTAAAAATCAATAGAACCGTGGCTTCCCTCCTTAACGCAGGGGAGCCACTTCAAATTATTTCTTAGGCCCCTCTCATCTGTTGGGCCATCTATAATTTTAGGAACCAATGGCATCATATTCCATGGTTGCAGAAACTGCATCGCCCGCCTGAGCGGTGAGAAAAAACAAAAGGAAATGGCAGTGGAAATCGATATTTTCTCTGTCACTCTTTGTTTGAAGTACCATATGTAACACCCTAGGTTTCGAACCCCCATTTTAAATAATTTATTGTTACAATGCTGAGAGGCCTGAGTGCCCAAACAATTACTAAAGGGCCAGTATTCCCAAGAAATGTAATGTTTTGATCATTATTAATAATAAACACATCGCTGGCTGCTAGATAGACAAGGACTAGAATTATAGGGGGCTATGATTCCACAAGAGAGGGGGCTTGAGGGGCTAAGTGTTTATTCCTATTCTAATTACCCTTTTTGCCTAAGGGAGGGGATCGGTTATGTGAGCTTCTTGGGGAAGGACATGAGGTTCTTGATTCCCCATGAAGTTACTTAAACCCGCCTCTGGTTTAATGGTGGGGTTCAAATGATGGTTTGTTCGCTAATTTCTTGTACGTTCATTCTTTTCCCTTCACACACTTTCATGCACCTCCTTACCCGTTCATTGATCCATCATCACCTGCGTCTGCATCTTGGCCTAGTAAAGGGAAAGGAACTGTTGATAATTAGCCATGGGATAGTTGGTTGTAATGGTCACTGGTGCAATCCAACCATGAATTGGGGCCTACATGTCTAAGATGTGTTGTCCCGTGCCCTGTTTTTCTCACAATTGTGAGTCTTGAAAGTTCAAACATTGAGATTCTGGACCAGTTGTGCTGGAGGACCTGGAATAAAGGAGAGGCACTGCCTCAGGGACTGCGTGACAGAGAAGGGTGGAGGTCCATTATCTTGGGGCGGTACAGGCTAGGTAGAAGAGAGTTGGGTACTTTGGATTGTTGTGGGTGTTGGGAAACCTATGAGAGCTTGAGAGCTGATTGGTTTGGGAACCCAAGTACACTCTGGAACCATCCTTATGGATTCATAGCCCTGGCTCGGGGGTGACACTATTGTTGAGATTTGGAGCAGTGGTGTCTATAGTTGGGTGGAACATCCATGGTCTGCAACTAGTTGGTGTCATCTTTCATAAAGATAAGTGCTCTCTGTTATGGTATCATTTACATGTATATGAATGTATTTCCGCTATGTATTTTAATTGTCGTCTAACTAAATATTAGACTATGCTTCTTTGTTGAATATTGTTGTGCATTTCGTTAAAGTATTTTCTTTTATCCATCCTTAAATCTTAGAAAGGTATCGGTAAGAGAAAGAAGTCCAAGGACGGGCTTGAAGGTAGCATGCCCCAGCCTGTGGGTGGCTGCGTATGTTATAGTTTGGTATCAGAGCTTCTGGTTGAAACACTAGGCTGGTATGGGTCAGGTTTCTGTTGGTCAGAGTCTCGTGGTCGAAATCAAACTCTGATCGTGAAGTTGAAAAGACTAGGAGGAATAGCGTTGAAAAATCTACGTAGGAGATAGAATGTCAGAGATTTGTTGTAAGGGGTTCGACGGATCATGACCATCCCCTTCGAATTCGGGAGTGATCACCACTATAGGATCATGAGAGATCCAGGATCATTGGATCGGAGGACATGTGAACAGGGGTCATCCGATGAAAAGGAAGCAAGGGTTAAGGTCTCAACCATCGGATCCCATGGGAGAGAGAGATCAATGGACAGGAGGCATTGTGGGGAACCAAGTTGCACAGGAGATAATTTCCCAAGGTGGTCCCACAATCCAAACCATGGTTTCACTGAGTGGTTATGTGTCAGCGTCAGGTGAATTGCGGTGAGAAAAGAGGGTTACTCCAAACCGTCGATGTGTGCCCCTGCAAATTGAAAGGCATGAAATGATGTGACATGTTAGGGATCGAACATCGAAACTCTGTATAGCCGAAGTAGATCTTGACCGTCGATCACCAAGATTTACGTGTCAACAGATCAATAATTATGGAGAAATATGTTTGAGAGGTTTTCAATTGATATTTGAGACTCCCGAAGACCGGAGAGCCAAAGTAAGTCTCAATCATCCGATCATCCAAAATATCTCTCAGTTGCCAGATCATTCGGAGTAAATCTCAATCCTCGGATCAACCGAGGTGAATCTAGGCCGTCGGATCCAGAAGAGACATGGCATAAATCTATGGACTCTAGGTGAAGACTCGAACTGAATTTCAGCCATTGATCCATGGGATACACGTGTCAGTAAATCACAAGCTTCAGATAAAAACATTTCAGAAAAAGTTGAGGTTTGAAGTTTGAGAATTCTGAAACCCGAAGACCCAAAGTAAACCTTAGCCATCAGATTAAGGAGGAAACACAGTGCAGATCCGTGGACTCCGGCTGAAGACCTAAAGTGAATCTTAGTCATCTAATCTAGGAGGACACATGGCGACAGATTGACCAATTCAGGAATTCAGAGTTCGAGAGGAATGGAAGTGTGCTAGTATGAAAACTCCTGAAGTCCTGAAGCCCAAAGAGTCGAAGTGATGGGGCACGATGATGTCACCTAGGGGTGATGTGGACCCTAGAATTATCGAAGTGATGTGGCTTGTGGATGTCACCTGGGATGACATGGACACATGGGATGTGTTCCACATGTCAGTAAGTTTTGAGAATTTGGAGTATTGAAAATTCAGTTAGAACGTGACACGTTGCACCCCCCTGATTGGGCCACTTGTCCGCTTCTAGTATTTCACCACATGGAAACAGATTGTGCAGTCCAGAGACTGGGCATTCCAGTGGGGAAATATGTGATAGGTTGCGTTGGGTTGAAAACTCCCGAAGTCCAGAATACTTATTGATCATTGATTCCAAAAGACACACATTGAAGGATTGTCGACTTCGGGTGAAAGCACTCCGGGAGAAAGTGCAGGAGGGATGTTTAAAACTTCTGAAGCCCGAAGAGCCAAAGAAATTCACAGTCATTGATCCGTGGGAGGAAACACGTCGATAGATAATGAACTTCAGGTAAAAGCATTCTAGGAGGAGACAAGCGAGGAAAGTTGAGACTCCCGAAGCATGGAGTCCCGAAGTGGATCTCAATCATTGATCGTGAAAGAGGACGAGGATCATTGATTCGGTCCTGGCTGAAATTTCTAAAGTCCCGAAGCTTTGGACAAGCGTTTTTCAGCTAAGCACAGGGTCATGGCCATGGTCATATGCAGATTGAGAGCTAAGGGAAGGAGGGCTAAGGGACAAATTGGTTGTCCTCAAGACAGGAAAGTGTTAAGGAAGGATTTAGCCGCGGTTTCTAGTCGTAGTCACCTGGGAAATGGTTTGAAGGAAGCGCCTGCGCAAGATGAAATTCTATGTCAAACAAGGATAAAAAGACACTGTTATTTTCGAAGAAAGGGGATATGGTCTCCATGAACAAAAAAAAGGAAGAGACCTGTAGCATGGTTTGGAAATTTTGTTTATCATATCCATAATTCTAACAAAATGGTCGCTTGCACATTTTGCAGAATTAAGGGGTTTAAACACATCAACTCACGATGCGTATTGAGGAAATTGAAGAAGAAGAGGGAGCCTCTATTCATGATAAGGAGGACGAAGGCCAGAATACCAGAGTTGGTAATGCAGAGACAGAGTCCAACGGACGCAAAGGAAAAGGATATTAGGAAACGTTAATAGAAACAGTAAGAATCCTGAAGATAGAAGTGAAGAGATATAAAACAGACAATGAGAGACTGATGGGAGAGAAAAGTCAAATAAATGCTCGAGTGTTGTAGAGCTTAAATAAGTTGCAGAGGCAAACGAGGAAGGGATCAAACTCAAGAAAAGAGGAAGGAGGCAAGTGTCATGAAAGAAGAGATGCTCGTGGAAGAGATGGTTATTCTAGAAGTGCTAGAAGAGCTCATGGACACCCCTCACCTCCTTACTCAGAAAGAAAGTTTGTTACATCGGATGATCCTGTAAGAAGTCGAGAGGTGTCCCCTATCAGACAACAAATAATGAAACAAGAGATAGATAGTTTTCAAGGAGAGTCGAGGAACCTCAAGCCACCTTCCTTCGACGGTGAAAGAGAAAGGGAAGATGATGCTGAAGCATGGTTGCTTGGACTCCAGAGATATTTTCAGTTGCATAACTATTCATTAAACCTTGAAGCCAAGATTGCCACCTACCATTTACATGGGAAGGCTATGATGTGGTGCGACCAAATGAAGAAAGTGGAACATGTTAATGAAAGTAGGATCACTTGGAAACAGTTCAACAAGTACTTCCAGAAGGAGTACCTCTCAGAGCATTTATATGACAAGAAAATGCAGGAGTTCTTTGAACTCGGGTTGGGAAGCATGACTATGGCAGAGTATGAGAAGAAGTTCTCGGGATTGTTAAAATATGTCAAGTTCATTGGTGATGAGAAAGTGAAAATACAGAGATTTCTAAGTGGATTGCCAACCTTTTATAAGGAAAATATCAAGAATGATGAACCCAGGACCTTGATTGAGGCCATCAGGAAGGCTAAATACCTGTATGAGAAAGGCCAGGGAAGATAATCCATGCAAAAATCTTGGAAGGACAAGAAAAAATGAGAAGTCCGATCAGAGGAGGAAAGGATTCAAACCTCCCTTCAATAGGAATGAGCCTAATAGAAATCGACAAGATCAGTATGCTAAGGGGGAATCCAAGAAAAAAGATTCTTTGGGAAAAAGGGGAAGACCACCAATCCAATTTCGGGGATGCAAGAAGATCTCTTGTACAAGGATTGCCCACACAGAAAGACAGAGTGAAGACTATGCACAATGTCCAAGAGGCTACAACAGTTGAAGATATGGGAAGAATCTATGCAGCTTTAAATGATCGACAAGCAGAGTACCAGTCCAATATGATCGAGGTGGAAAGTAAGATCATAAATCATCTTGTTGCTATTTTGATTGATTCAGGAGCAAGTCATTGCTACATTGATCCTAACATAGTGGATAGATTACATATGGAGAAAAGTAAACTTGGAAAAGAAAGTTTGGTTCAGTTAGCCACTGGAACCAAAAGCAGAATCCATGATATGGTCAGAAGTTGTTCGATAAGTCTCAATGGCTTGAATATTAGTATGGATCTAAATATCATACCATTGGGGTCTTATGATGTTCTGATTGGGATGGATTGGTTGGACAATCATCATGTTGTCCTAGATTTTCATAACAAGACATTTACATGTCTTGATGGAAATGGAAAACAGAGCACTATGAAAGGAGTTCCAAGACCCATCTCTATAAGGGAGATTTCAGCCTTACAGCTAAAAATATGTTTTAGGAAAGGATGTCAATTGTATGTATCTCATGTGGAAGAGCCAGATAATACAAAAGATCTAAGCCTCAAAGATTTCTCGGTACTACATGAATTTGAAGATTTATTCCAAGAAATACCTGGATTGCCACCAAGAAGGGAGATAGATTTATCAATTGATTTAGTGCCAGGAGCTGCCCCGGTGTTAAAAACACCTTACAGAATGAACACACTAGAGTTAAAATAATTATGTATGCAGTTGGAGGAATTGCTGAAGAAATGGTACATACGTCCAGGTGTTTCACCTTGGGGAGCACTAGTACTTTTTTTCAAAAAGAAGGATGGAACCTTGAGGTTGTGTATTGACTTCCGACAGCTGAACAAGTATCCTCTACCCCGAATTGATGACCTCTTTGATCAACTAAGAGGAGCAAAAATATTTTCAAAAATTGACCCGAGGGCCGGATACCATCAGGTAAGAATCAAGGAAGAAGACATTCATATGACAACCTTTAAGACCAGGTATGGGCATTATGAATTTGTAGTGGTGCCATTTGGACTGACCAATGCACCAACTGTCTTCATGTGCTTAATGAATGGCATATTCAGAAATTATTTGGACAAGTTTGTCATAGTATTCTTGGATGACATATTTATATATTCTAAGTCGGAAGAGGAGCATGAACATCACTTAAGAATGGTATTGCAAGTACTGAGAGAACATCAGTTGTATGCCAAGTTGAGTAAGTGTTCCTTTTATCAAAAGCAGATCCATTACTTGGGACACATTATTTCAAAGTAGGGCATAGCAGTAGATCCAAAGAAGATCGAAGCCATTAGAGGATGGCCAACACCCATAAATGTGTCAGACGTTAGATATTTTATGGGATTAGTTGTCTAATACAGAAGGTTCATAGTAGGGTTCTCTAGATTGCTCATCCCATCACTTCTTTGCAAAAGAAGGGAACTAAATTTGAATGGACACTCAAGTGTGAAAAGAATTTTAATCTGTTGAAGGAATTACCTACTAGTGCACCTGTGTTAAATATTGTTGACCCAAATGAAAGTTTTGTGGTATGTATAGACGCTTGTAAGGAAGGACTTGGGGGAGTCCTCGCGCAAAATGGACATGTCATTGGATATGAGTCCAGAAAGATTAACAAACATGAGAGGAACTATGCCACCCACGACTTGGAACTTGCTTTCATTGTTCACGCCTTGAGGATGTGGAGGCATTATCTTATGGGGAAGAAATTTGAATTAAGAACAGACCACATTGGCCTAAATTATCTTTTTGAATAGCCGACCTTGAATGCCAGTCAAACAAGATGGCTAGAATTTTTAAGTGAGTATGACTTCGATATCAAGCATATCAAGGAAAGGAGAATAAAGTTGTTGATGCACTTAGTAGAAGAGTGCATATCATGCATGCTACTACTGTCAGTATGCATCAGTCAGACTTGAAGAGAAGAATTTTAGATGGTCTTGTTACAGACCAAAATTACCTACAAGTAAAGGAAAACTTACAACGATGAGATGTACAACATAAAATAAAGGAGTATGAGATAAAGGAAGACGAATTACTCATGCATAAAAATAGAATCATGTTCCTAGTTCCAGAGAACTGAGGAATTTGGTACTGAAGGAAATGCATGATGTTCCTTATGCTGGACATCTTGGTTACCAAAAAACAATTACAACAGTAAGAAGCTAGTTCTTTTGGCTGGGAATGAAGAAGGATGTTGCTAATTACATCGCTCGATGTATGGAATGTCAGAAGGTGAATGTTGAGCATAAGCACCCAGCGGGTTTGCTGCAGCCATTGCCAATATCAGAGAAGAAATGGGAAGTGATCACCATGTATTTCATCACAGGATTACCCAGAACGAATAAACAACATGATTCAATTATGGTGGTGGTTGACAAATTAACAAAGGCTGCTCATTTTGTGTCTGTGAAGACAATGCATACAGTGGATAATATTGCAGAAATTTTCATGAAGGAAATTGCTAGGCTGCATGGGATATCTAGGACAATCGTCTCGGATAGAGATACAAAGTTTACCTCCAATTTCTAGAGGGGATTGTTTAAAGGATTTGGCACGAATCCAAACTTTAGCACCGCATATCATCCCTAGACATATGGGCAAACAAAGAGATTCAATCGAATAATTGAAGACATGTTGAGAATGTATGTGATGAATAAGCCATCTAAGTGGGAAGATTACTTACACTTGGTTGAGTTTGCATATAATAATGGGTATGAAGCTTCATTG
>SNQJ01S0046303.1:0-16694 GCA_010110895.2 Picea sitchensis
CGATATTGATTATGATTTCCCGTGGCCTTTATTTGAAGAAACGATAGATGAAATACAAACAAAATTTGAAATTATTTATATCGGCGACAATTTTAATAAGTTGTCGTGGAAAGTCAATGGTAAAATTGTGGGCCATATGGATAGGGGCGTTGGTGCTTCTGATGTGTCAGCGAAACTGTTCTCTATGGCAGATGTTGCAGATCAAAAGCGGCAACTAGCAGATCCAGATCCGAACTATTATTTTCAGATGAGAATGAAGATGACGGGAGACGAGAAGGGTGCTGATTACCGTCCTTGCTGGAAACCTTTGACAAGCCGTGAAGTGGAGGAATTTTTGTTGAGTAACTGTAGAAGTTACCAGAGGTTGAAGCAACTTGAAGCAAGAAGTGGAGAGAGTAATATAGAGTTGTTAAGAGAATTGTTTGCAACAGGAAAGGGGCAAACCACTCACATCTTTCAAAAGAATTATGTATCACAGAAGGTATTAAGTTCTGACTTCTGCTATAATTATTTTTTTAAACAAATTTACCATATCTACATGCATAACACATTTCGGCGTCACATTATTAACTGTTTATTTCGTTTACATGATAATTGTAGGCTTCAAATGAAAACTGCAAACCTTTTGCATGCGGAGTAGAAGAATTGAAAGGAAAAAGGATTTTCTTAGACATCAGGCCTCTTGACATGTGTTATGATATTCGTCTCGGGTCTTTGATTCAACTCTATAATACAATGAAAGAGTCTTTTAACTTTGAAGTTATATCAATTCCATTTGTGCAGCCAAATACAGATATAAGATTGGATGTATTTGAACAGTTTTCAGGAGACGTTCCGTGGTTGGTTCTTCAAAATCCATGGGTGTTAACCAGAGCAGTGAAGTACTTTCTCATTAAAGAGTGCCTACCGGACCAAGGATGCTATTTATGGGGAGACGAGCTTAAGATAATTTATGATAGTATAATCACAATAATAGAACCTAATGGTAAAGTATATACACCTCCTAAACCTGTACTGCCTTTGCTGGATAGGTGGGGAGCAAAATTTTATCCTTTTACAATGGAGAAAATTAAAGAATTAGAGGAGGAAGAACGGACTCAAATGGAGACTATGTCTCATTTAGAGTTTCTTTTCCACAATAAGGATAACATCTCCCATAAGGTTAGTGATTAACCATTTTTCATTTTGGTATAATGTTTTTGGAAGATGATAAAGTAAAAATGAGTATTTTTTTTTTGTTTTTTAATAGGTTAGATTAATTCTTCATTGTTTATTTTGTCTTAATGTTTTTTAAGATGATAAATTAAAGTTTAGTATTTAGTTTTTATTTTATTATAATGTTTTTGTAAGATGATAAATGAAAGTTTAGTGTTTAGTATTTAGTTTTTATTTGTTTTGTTTTATATATTTTTTAATAATGATTAATTAAAGAAAATATGTTGAATAAAAGATTCGTTATTATTTTTTATATTAATTTTTTTGTTGTTTTTTTTTTAAAGGTGAAAGAGATATGACTTCAACAAAAAATGATATGTTTATTTGGTGGAGATGGCTTTGAAAAAGGGACATCCATGGAAGAATTTACATGTTTTCTGAGAAATGTATTGATAGCGTTCAATGATAGCATTTATATCATCTATATCCCTGGATTTGGCTTCAAAGAGACAAAGGAATCAAAGCTCACAGATACCATTTATTACTACAATTGTCCATTAAAAAACCCTGGCATGCCACAAGCTGAGATGGAGGGGATCCCTTTGTTAAATTTATTGGAGCATGATGCTATAAGATTTTGGACACGCTTTAATTCTTTAAAGAAAAAGATGTATGAAAAAGACGACAATGACAGATGGGAAAGACTTTTAAACTCTATTAATCATCACATTCCATGGATGATATTAATAGATAAAGACGGAGAAATAGTTACAAAAGATGGGAAATATATTGTTTCCTTATATAGAAGGAGCATGGAAGAGAAAGCAAAGGGATTGATGCAAATTTTGATCAAGGGTTCTAAGGAGGACAGACAACAAGCATTGTTTGAGTTAGAACAAGGATGATGTATTTAATACGATGTATTATAAAGAATTACATTTTATTTATTATTTTCAATATGTTTTCTCATTTTTATTTTATTATAATAATTTTATTTCTTATAATTAATTTTTAATAGTTAGTTTAAAAAAAAATTACTTCATTTTATAAAAAAAATTCTCTTTCTTCTACATAGTGTATTATAAAAAAAAATACACTTTATTTATTATTTTCAATATGCTTTCTCATTTTTATATCATTATATTTTTTTTTTTATCATTTATGGTTAGTTAAAAGAAAATAATTTTACTTCATGAATTTACCTTTTTCACATACTTTATAGTAATTTTTATGATTAATTAAAAAATAATTTTGCTTCATAATTTATTATTATATTTTAATATAACAAAATCTATACTACCATCTTTCTTTATTTTTTCAAAAAAATATTTTTTTAATATTTTTTAATAAAACCTATTATATTTAATTACAAATTATAAAAAACAACATATACATTTTTTTTTAAATTTAATTCAAATTAAATTATATTATTTTCATAAACCTTATTATATTACTATCCTTAAGCTAAGGCTTATTCGACCGCTGATTAGAATTTCTCCCAAACTACCACAGATAACAACAAAAGAACGGGGCGCGAAGATGTCTATCATTATATGATCAAAGCAACGTTGAAGGAGGTTGTGACGAATTAGCACCCAAATAAAGCCAAGTTTCATAGAGAAATAACACATTTGTATATTTTTTAAATATTTTAATTTAAATAACATATTTGTATATTTTTTAAATAGTTTAATTTAAAGAAGCATTTGTTGCATAGGTTTTAGAAGTAATATTTCACCTTTTTTTTACATGATGAGGAAAAAGGGAGGACAAAAGATAGCCCAAAAAGAGGTATTTTTTTGGGTGCAATAGCCACTCCACACAAGCATTGTTGTGGAAATCATTGAGAACCCAATTTGCCTCCTCATGTGATAAGAATTGATGCAAAATGGTGTCAGCTTTTTATTGATAGAAAACATCACCAAAGACATAATAAAGAGCCTAGTGGATAATGCATTATTGGTCATCATTAGAGAGATGAGGAACAAACTTTTGCATGTGAAGATAGACAAGGATATCACTAGATCATCGATTATCCAATGATAAAAGAAAGAGATGCTCATTGAGGAAATCATTACATACAGATAGTTCAACCACATCGGTAGGTAGGTTAGTGATGAACTCAAAGAGGGATAAATTCTTCTTGCTTTTGGGAGTGGCAAATTTGAGGTCAAACTCTTGGAGGATAACTAGTTAGTAGGAAAACTTACCATTGATTAGTCTTTGTCCTAAGATGTATTGCACATGATTCTAATTTTCCATGACTTTGATGTGACGACGAAGGACATAATTATAGATATTTTGAACGAACTAAACCAAAACCAATGTAAATTGCTCATTGTGGTTGGAAACTTCTCAAAGGGAAAAGGGAAATGACACCCAAGTTTCTTTGAGCCCTAATACCAATTATTTATAAGAAAATTGATTTGTTAAAAATGTTAGTGGAGCTCTTCCACCTTACGGGTACTAAATTTGCTTAATGTTTGCAAAATAAATTTTAATATGAGCCTTAGGTTAGTGACAAATTCAACTTTAAATGAAAATTAAACCTACTAGATAAATAAATGCTAAAATTAAATAAACTAATAAAGCAAAGCATTCATGGAATGCATCTTTACAATATAAAAAACATTTGTCTAATGAATTTTACACAAAAACAAATAGTATAGAATACAACCTTTTTAAAGCAAAAGAAAGAAAAAATGAATTAAAATATAAAATACCAAGAGAGATAGAAGATATGTCCATAATGATGATCTTTATTGAAATAATGTTTGATTGCAAAATCAAATGATAATATACCCAATACAAAGCTAGATAACTTGTTAGGCTCCCAACAAGTGGGATTGATGCAGAGAGAGAATCCACCCCCTCCCAGTCAGAGTACATATGAAATGAAAACTCATTCTCTTGCAAAATATTGGAAAGTAAACTACTCTCAAGCTTCTTTTGCATAATGTCATTACACAAATTTCTTTGCATAGAGAAATGCTACAACCCTTAGGGTTGTACATCTACCAATTCCTTCTCTTCTATCACACAACCATGCCTACTCCCATGTAGCACAAGAAAATAAACACTATAGAACACCAGTCTATGCTAATCAGTCTACAACACGTTCTCTTGCTGCAACTTGAAATTTTTTTTTGCTGCAACTCAAGGGTTTCCTTTTGCTGCAACTCGAGATTTTCATCCATTCCTTCTACTGCAACTCACGGTTTTCTTTTGTTGCAATTCAAGGGTTTCCTTTTGCTACAACTCGAGAGTCACAACCCATATAATGCATTCTATAGTAGTTATATTCACAACCTCTCTATGATACCTTCATCGCAACATCACACTTCAAGTTGTGCTACCCAATCTTGAAATCAATGGTTAGCTTATAAACCAAGGAAACATCCCCATATGTAGACCTCTTAGATCTATGGGATGCAAACACACTTCTATGATCAGAGATAACTCTCTATTCTCAGATTCTTACTCATACAAAAATGTTCATTCAAAGAGCATATTACATTGAGCTCTCATAACAAAAATGTACTTCTCAATACTTTGATCAAGGGTTAGTTCACAAACCTAGGGATCCTCCCACATATATAAAGAATCATTAGTCCATACATGGATTTTCAAAGACTTTGTGCCAACCTGCAGGTTATCAACAAAACCAAGCACAAACTTATAGAGATCCATGCCACCTGCACAACAACATCACGATGGAACTATTATCTTCTAGGATTTAATCATTCAACAATAGAACTTAAATTTCATCCATTCATGCCAATAACAAAACAAGATAACATCCTACATGATTGATCCATACCAAATCATCTTAATTCTTTTATTCATTTTAATATAAAATGATTCATCCATACCAAATCCCATGATCCATTCATCCTAAGTCTTTTATTCATTTTAATATAAAATAAATCACAAATTCTCCATGGCCACATATAATCTTAAAATATCGTTGGGTTGTCAGGATAGAGGCCATAACAACCTCAACCATTTCTCTCTTTCTTCCTCTTGCAATCCTTCTTTTTCTTGCAAGCTCTTCTCCAACTACATGACACTGTGTTTATTTATGTTTGGAAACTATTCTCCTTCACCGCCTTCCTAATGGAATACTCATGCCCTTTCATATTCTTCTTTAAATTCATCCTTTTCTCAGAAACTCTTCTCCTACAACGTGACCTTCCAACTTCCACTCAACCATCGCACCTTCCTCAACGTAATCACTCTCCTTAATAACGTTCACCTTCTCCCAAGTTTCCTTCATGAAAAACGTGACCAATATCGATGTCTCCTCCCATGCACTTGTCCTCTGTAGAAATACATTAATTCCAAAGAAACATGTCCATGTGTCCATCATGCAATAGCTCTCCTATCTACTGCACTGTCACATTCTACAACATTATTACAATCTACAACAATGTTATCACTTTCTGCAACCTATCACATTTTATAGCCATTCATTTCCTACAACAACCAATCATTACCATAGCAGCACTGTCACGTTCCATAACCACTTTCACGTGGCATCCCTAGGATGACTTTGATGCTCTTGCATCAAGGATGTTTTCGAAATCATATGCCACTTGTAACAACAAATAAATCAAATAGGTAAAGCCTCAGTCAACGAACACTCTTTGGGGGATAAACACCAAAATTTTCTAAAAGGAATGTACATACATGATTGTGTTAGTTTTCAGATTTACATAAAATAAACAAAATTACCTTCTAAATTACTCTTGCTTTCACCCTAATGCTTGAACTCTATTGTAAGCCATCATCTTGTTATAAAAATCTATCGGGCTACTTGAGAAATTAATACAACATGGGATTGAATTTCATGTGTAGAAATCAAGCATACTTAATGTTTTCTCCCCTTTTATTAAAGTTTCCTTCTCCTCCTTATATAAAAGATAGGATGGCAGTTGAAAGAACATACTACCTCTTGAATTTATCAAAATAAATTTGGCTTGATAATAATATTAATTTTGGATGGATGGTAGTTGGAAGGTCACCTAGGTCAAATGTGGGTTTAGGTACCTAGGAAAACTATGGGCTCAACCATTAAAATAATGGGCACATTTCCTAGCCTCGACAAGAAATAAAGTGTTGGAGCTTCATTCAAATAATAACATCCTTCATTATGCGTTTTCAATAAATTGAATTTAGATAATAGAAAAAATAGACAACAAGGAAAATATCTATTATCATCATCATCCAAACATAAATAACAAAAAAAACATATAGATGCATTTAAAACAATTTCCTTCTACAACTTCAAAAAATTTAATAGTCCAAAATAAACAAGTTCATGTTTAGTAATAACTAAAATTGTTTCAAATCAGTCATACATCAAGTGCATCAACAAGAATCTCATCATAAATATCAATGTAGGAAGCCTTGTTCAAATAAACAATGTTCCCATTCTATGTAGGAATCTAAGTCCACTCAAGAATATGATCCACAGGTTGAGTTGTGACCTTTCTTTGAATTATTGGTCAAGGCCCGTTGGCACCCTAAGGCTTTGGAAGGACCACGTGTGTGCCACAAGTTTCCTACTGCACGTGCCACGAGTTTTGTACTTCGTGGCGCCAAGACTCACCACCTACATTGACCAATTTTCCATTATGTGTGCTAACTAGTTTTGTATTGTGTGTTGTTAGAAAAGGATGTGAGCAATAAAATAAGAGCACATCTTGGAAATAAAACATAGAATATACAAATACAAATAAATAGGATATACACAGTTTCACCCAGGTGTAGACTCATCACCGGAAGGAAATTTCAGGTCCTTCCTTTTATTATCTAGAAAGTGAAGGGATACAACCTACACCCATTGTAACTTCCTCTTCTTTCTCATAGTATCCTCTCTGAGAATCTAGTATTTTCAGATACATGGCCACCCAATACACCTTCCCCTCATAAAAGAGGGTTTCCTTATGTAGTGTCTAAAGTAGAGCAGATTTGTAAACAAGTTAGAATTGTCATTATGTTTATAGAATTTTGGTGAACCAGAAGTTCTTATAATTTGGAGACTTATGTGTTGTTAGGCCAGAGACTAAGTGTTGAAGAGCAAAGAGCCTCTTGTTGTACTTGTATGTATAGGAACATTTAATAAAAATATAAAAACAACATGGTCATGAGACCACAGATGAATAGTGAAGGGGTGACATCCATGAAGTGGGCAAGAGGTGGGCTGGAAGGTGGGAAAGGGCTAAGTGTTGAGCACAGGGGCTAAGCCTAGAGACTTAAGCCTAGGAATAATATAATCACAATAATATTATTCCAAAAGAACATGTGCATTTATGTTTCATTTCATCCTAAGTTTTGGAAAGAGTAAGCGTGCAAAGGGGATGCATCCTGATAGAAGCATCTGTTGCAGTTCCAAAGGGTGACAAGTGTCGATACGGTGCATCTGAAATAAAGCAGCGAGGGAGGAACCATGGGAGAACCTCTCCTCCATTCTACACAGTCACGAAGGTAAGCAGTCGGAGACCTCTGCAAAAGAATACACAGTGCATCACGGCCCAGAAAAGCACAGGTTGACTTGAGATAGCCCGGTACCACCCCTGTCTAGCAGTTCAGAACCTGTGTTATTCCCTGCATGGATTGTTTGTCATCCATCCCCGAAAACTAGAGCGTGGGTCTATTCTATGTTGGCGGATTAGGAAATAGAAGTGACCAACCATTGTTGAACGTGTTGGGAAGCCTGTGTTTTCAGTGAAAGGTTGTTGTGACCACTAGCAGTCTTTAATTTGTGTGGGGTCTTGTTGTGATGGAGTGCGAAACTCTCTCTCAGGTGAAAGAGTGGTGAGTTGGAAAACAGGTTGTTGTCTGTGGCGATTCTCTCAGTGAGAGAAGTGCATGAAGGAAGGAGAGAATCTGGAAAGGAACCTTGTAGGCACCACAGGCTTCGGAGACTTCCAGTCAAACTCATTCATAACCCAAACAAGGGAAGTGCTTGGTGAAGAATCCAGTGGCGAGAGAAAGGTGTATACTCACGAAAAGGGTGGAGCAGACATATGGGGAATGAGGGTATGTGGTTAGTGAGCGTGGGAGGTTCCTTGAGAGAATCACTCTCCCTTGTGGTTGTGTGTTGTTTTCACTGTAACCTTAGCCTAGCCTAGAATTCCTTGCCTTGGGATGGAGCTTAGTCGCAGCTCGATGGTGACCCATTCTTTATGTTGATGACAGTCTCTTGAGTCCTAAAAGGCTGGGAGGTTAAGTGGAAAAGCACGCACTTGGTTAATTGGATTCTGCTAAAAGATAAGTATCTGATTGTAATGTTTTAATCATGTTTTGCATGACTCTCTTGCTTATGTTATCACTTGAATTTCCTTGTGTATATGAATTAATATGAAAAGATAATTGCTATCTGATTATGGCATTAATTCATATGAATACTCTATGTTAGATGTGTTTATTGTTTAAATGCATGTGGAGTTCCAAATAACATCTATGAGTTTATGTACAGCATTAATTATTTATAGTCTTCTTTTAATAGCGTTTAAACCTTAGTAGCAGAAAAGGTATGCTACAATTTGGTATCATAGCGAAGGTTTACGACCTTGAGCCTAGATGGGCGATGGGCGGTCTTTAGACTGAGAATCTTGAGAAGTGGAGTGGAAGGCCAATTTGGACCACAGTTTACTCAAAATGTCAAAGAGGAGTTGCATGGCGTGTTTTTAGCTTCGGAAAGGTATAACGGCGTTATGAAGCATGACCATTATAGTATAGTCCTGAGGAGAGAAGGACTCCACAGGTGAGTGTGACTCTAGGATCTGTTTGGGAGGAAAGAGGCGAACCCTTATGGCCGTCGGATCTCTGAAAAGTACTCAAACCATCGGATGGTAGAGTTGCGGAGTTTCGAAGCCGTGACGGAACATGAGGGTGAAAGTCCTAAAAGGAGTTGGCTTATCGGGATATTGGCGTTAGGGATATCGGATTTCTCGATGTCGAGAAGGTCGAGACATTTCAATTTCTGAAATAGCAAGAGAAATTTGGTCAGAGTATAAGGAAGGGCGATATTGTGTCACACGATAGATCGATTCGAATCAGGACAGGACTCACATAGGTAGAGTGTTTTGACCTTACACGCAGTGAAGTCCAGGAGATTTGATCGAGCATCCAACAATTGGAGACCCGTGGCGAAGATCGAGCGACCCATTTGTATTTTGGCTACTGGGGTTTTGATTTGACATAGAACTTTGTCATTGGGGAATTGCAAGTTGTGAAATCCTAAGATTGGATCTGAGCCATCCATTAGTTGGGACCCAATGGGTGAGATTGGGAGCCCATCGACATATCGGAGTTTGGCGTTCCACAGCGAATCCGAAGACAAGGCACGGGCATTTGGAAATCAAGATCGTTGAAATAGCGAGAAGCGTAGAGGCCGAATCCATTCTTGGGACGGTAAAGTAGAGATAGAAGCGATCGAGAAAGGATTTCGGAAAAGGAGAGTCATCCATCAGGAAATCGAGGTTGAGAAATTGCGAATCTTGAGGACATATATGTTTCGGCATTGGAAAGTCCAAACAGATAGGAATAGCGTAGTCATATAAGGGGGAGGTGGTGTGAACCACTGAGTCTAGCCAGGAAATTTAATATGGAGTTAAGCGCATGTCGGCGTTTGGAAGCCCAAAATCTCGAAAGGATAAGTAGATCGAGAAAAGATCGTAGTTGGATTTTCTGAATGGGCGGTATTGGACACATGGAGATGTACCCGCATGCCCGATGGAGATCCCGAGGAAGGCAGAAAGTGGTGGGATCCGATGACGTCGTTAAAAAGCGGCGTGGACCCTCTGAGCGTACCATGCCGGTGGTGAAAGGCAGTATCTTTGTGGGCTCGAGAGAATAAAGTAATTCCGATTTGGGGGACTCATGAGATAAGAACAGGAGATCGACATTGGAAACTTCGTGAAATTAGCGGTAAGCGAGCGAGAGGAGAAAAGTCGCTTGCTCCTTCTGGGGAGTTCGTGAAAGGAGGCACCGAGTTGGATACCACAACTCACGAAAGGTCGCGAATAGCGAAGAAGGTGCCTTACTTAGCCCTAGATTCTGATCATGTATGACGCTAGAAGGAGGAGCCATGCGATTAATGCATCTCGGTGTCGACGGTTAGAAATGGAAATTAGAGGTCTTGACTCCTGCACCGAACTGTAGTCCTTGAGTTGCAAAGAGGACTCGGTTACGAATATCTAAGCGTAGGATCTTTGTGGACCCGAAACCCCAAAGTCACCGAAATCCACAGTCTTGAAAATGAAATTTTTAATACAGAAAAGTGTGAGACCAACGAGAGCTTAGAAAACTTAATTGGATCAAAATGTCTTTTGTTCTTGATCGTATTGGCTTATAAATGTTGAAGATTATTCCAGGAAGGAGTAATGGCCTGACGAACTTTGAATTTAATTGCACAGACAATGCGTGTGCAGAGTTCAATAGACTCGATTCCAGTTAACCAACGTAGAGTATGGAATGGGAAAAGGTGATGATTGCCTCGGAAGCGAGAGGAATGACAGTAAGGAAAGGATGTCAATATGGGGTGGAAGGATCGAACTCCAATGGGCATGGAAAAGAGATGGATAAGGAAGAACATGATGCAACTCATGCGAGAAGATTCTGCGAGAAGATGCCAGACTCGCTAAGTACGATGTAGAAAGACTCATGAAAATCCCGGGTCCCGTGAGGGTGAATTCAATTTAAAAATCTTGAAGAGCACGGAAAGAATAGAAAGAAATTGGAAAAAGGGAGTGACACAAGCAAAACAAGAAGTGTTAAAACCCCTGAGAGGAGAAAGGAGATCGGTGGTAACATACACGTACAGTCTCTCCCAGAAACGTGCAACAGGAGACACCTGATGGTTCAGTAGTCCCCTACCAGAAAACACAGAAAATATGGAAAGGATGAATTGAAAGGGGAGATGGACAAATTAAGCCTCAACATTTGATGGAGAACATAAGAAAGGAGGAAGATCTTGGAGACAATGGTTTCTTGGCATGAAATGTTACAATTGCGAAATTATTCTTCCATGCAGGAAAGAAGAATTGCAATGTACAATTTGAAAGGAAAAGCATCCATGTGGTGGGATGGGTTGAATTGAGGTGCAACATGGAGAAATAGGTCATGTGGAAGGAGTTTAAGAATTATTTGGCAGGAAAATACGACCAAAAGATACTATATGAAAAAAAAGATGAAGGTTCTTGAACTCAAGTTGGACAATATGACCATTGATGAGTATGAGCGAAGTTTTGTGGAACTACTGAAGTATATTTACATTCATCAAAGGCAGAGGCTGTTAAAGTGGTGTCTCAGTGGACTACCACCTTCCATTGGTGACAAGATTCAATATGGCAGATCCTAAGACCATGGAAGAAACCATAAGAAAGGCTAAATGTCTATACAAACAACAAATAGAAAAGCCTACCTAGCTAGGAAGGCTTGGGATGAATAGAAGAGGATTAAGAAGGAACAAAGGCAGGAAGGGAAACATGCCTCCCTCTTTTAGAAATAGTCCTTAGGGACATTCATCTTTAGAGAGCCTAGGAAAGTTGAGGGAGTGAGCAGATGCCAAGAAATCCACCTACGGAGTGTTTGGGCCGTAAAGGGAATCATAGGTACAAAAACTGCCCCCACAAAAAAGACAAAACAAGAACTGTCCATATTGTTCAACAAGATGAAACAATGGAGGATATGGGTAGTAGAACGCCGAGGATCTATACAGCCACAGTCCAGCAAACAGCCAATTTCAATCGCACATGATTGAAGTGGAGTCCCCGATCAACAATGAGCCACTTGTTATTTTAATTGATTCGAGGGCTAGCCATAGTTATGTAGATCCTAGAGTGGTGGAAAGTTTGCATCTAGAAACAAACATGAGAAGTCTTGGTTAGTCTAGTTGTCCTGAGGACCAAAGAGGAAGGTCAGCAGGTGGTCCAAAGTCATGTTGATGGACATGAAAGGAATGTGTACTAAGGCTGAATTGAACATTACGCCTTTAGGCTCATACGATTATAGTGGGATGGACTAGTTGGACTGGCACCATGCCCTTCTGGATTACCCATAAAAAAGAGGTTCACATGCCTGAACAAAGAGAATCGAGTACTTGGTCAAGGAATTCCCGAGGCCAGAGTAGGCGTGAGGAAATCTGACCATCGCAGTGAAGAAATATTCTGGGAAAAGAACATCCCAAATTATTTGCAGCTCGTGTGGAAGAAGCATTCTGAGATGTAGTATTGAATATGGAAGACCACAAAGTACTCAAGAAAATCAAGGACATGTTGGGAGAATTTTTGGACTGCACCTCAGAGACTGATTTTTCTATAAATTTGATGCTGGAAGCGACTCCGGTTTGAGCTCCTTATAGAATAGATACACGCTTGGCTGAAAGAATTTACAGTGCGGCTTGAAGATATATTAAAGAAAGGTTACATTCTCCCAGTGTGTCACCATGGGGAACCCCGGTCTAATGCGTGTAGAAGAAATATGGGACTTTGAGATTGTGTATTGATTTCAGCCAGTTGAATAAGGTCACTTTGTCGAAGAACAAGTATCCTCTGCCAGGATTGATGATCTTTTGTCAGTTGAAGGATCGAAAATATTTTCAAAATAGATCTCAGATATGGATATAACCAAATAAGAATAAAAGATGAAGACATTAGCAAAGGCCTTCTTTAGAACGAGGTATGGTCATTATAGGTTCACAGTGGTGTTGTTTGGGCTGACAAATGCACCTGCTTATTTCCGCTGTTCTTAATGAATGAGTGTTCAGTATTTGAGAGGCAAGTTTGTCATAGTCTTCTGGATGATATCTTGGTGTATTCCAAAACGGAAGGGGAAAAGAACACGAGCAACACAGAATGGTGTTGCGGTGTTGAACCTGACCTCACATAAAAGCGGAAGCAAGTGCTCCTTTTACCAAAGCGGATCCATTGCCCAGGACACATTATATCTGAAGGATGTACATGGATCTGAAAAGATACGGACCATTAGAATGTGGCGCGCCAAGAATAATGGTAAAATTTGGATCTTTTAGCAAATTACGGCCCGAGGCTATTATAGGAGGAGTTCATGATTCTCAAAAGATAACTCATTATCACTTCCTTACGAGAAAAAGTTCCAGTGGAAGAATGTGAAGTAGCTACAGTGATTGAAGATTTTACTAACTAGTGCTCCAATACAGTGCGAATCCAAACAAAAATTCGTAAGGTTTACCTGAGGATACATGTAAGGAGGGGCTGGGTGGAGTTCTCAACCAAGAAGGATTGTAGTTTGTTATGAATCACGAAAGTTGAAGGAACATGAAAATAATTATGCCACTCACGATTTTGAGTTGGAAGCAATCGTTCACGCTCTTTTGAAATGGAGACATTACCTCATGGAAATGAGATTTGAGTTGAGAACAAACCAATATGGTCTGAAGTATTTATTGATCAACCCAGGCCTTAAATGCCGAAGGAAAATTAGATGGTGGAGTTTACACAATGCGAATATGAAGCTTTGATATCAGCATATCAAAGGAAAGAAAATAAAAGGTGGCTAATGCACTTTCGTGAGAAAAGCACAAATTACATCTTTCTGACCATTAGCATGTACATAAGCGAGATTAAGGCAATTTTAGGCTTCTGTCTTAGATTTCGTCTGAGAGGTCCTAGTAGCAAGCTTCACTGGCAACATGAGATACAAACCAAGGAAAAGTTACACCTTGAGGCCGATGGCTTATGTATAAAAATATAGTGTATGTACCCAATGTCCTAGAATTGAAGTTGGTAATTCTAAAAGGAGATGCATGGCGTGACTTATGCTGGACATCCTACGGATATCAAAAGACTGTGGCGATAGTCAAAAGCCATTACTTTGGCCAGGTATGAATAAAGAAATTGCATACTGTCCACGGATGTATGGAGTGCCAAAGGTTAAAGCTGAGCATATGCACCGTGAGGTTGCTGCAACATTCTTGAGTGGAAATGGGGCGTGGTAACAATGGATTTATCACTGGACTACCCAGAACAAGCTAGCAACATGATTCAATCTGCATGGTGGTGGTGAAAAAGATTACTAAAGATGCCCATTTTATTCCCGTAAAGACCACACACAAGGCTTGACCGGATGTTGATATCTTCTTAAATAGGTTGCCGCTTGCATGGAATTCCCTAGACGGTCAGTATGCGATAGAGACACAGAAATTCGCTTGAATTTCACGGAAAGGGCTATTCAAAGTTGAGCGAATCTAAACTTTGGTAAAGCATATCATTAAATTACGATGAATGAGGCGAGAGAAATGTGAGTAATAGAAGACTTCACGAGAATGTATGTGATGGATAAACCATCAAAGGTGGGAAGACTACCGCATTTGGTAGAATTCACCTACCAATAATGGGTATCATGTATCCATTGAAGATGAGCCATTTGGCGCTTTATGGAAAGTGCATACTCCGGTGGTAGGATAATCAATTTGTGTGATGATAGTTAGACTGGTACTCAAAGAGATGGAAGACAAATGATAAGAATTAAAACATAATCTAAAAGCGCCCGGGGCGGTGGAAAAGTTGATTGATAATGCCGGGAACCCATAAGAAAGAATTCAAAGTGGGTGACCATATGTTTTTAAAAGTAAAAGCCATGAGAGAAGTTCATGAGGTTGGGAAGTTAATGGAGTGTGACAAGATTATGTGGGCCATTGAAATCCTGGAAAGTTGGGCCGGTTGCATACATGCTTACATTACTTGCATCTATGGTACATAATGTGTTTCATGTTTCTTGCTTAAGAAATATGTACCTGGCACTAATCATGTTATGATTGGAATGTGATTGGTGGAACCAAAAGGTGTCACCGCAGAAGTGCATCATGTGCGCATTTTGGACAGGAAAATAAAACAACTCGGGAATCGAGCTATAGAGCTTGTAAAGGTCGAATGGACTGGAAACAGTCTGAGGTGGCGACATGGGAGCATGAGATGTTATGTGGGCAGAGTACACGCATCTTTTGAAAATTTTTGAAAAGCTTGCAAAAGATAGTGTAAGTTGCGGGGCGGTCTGAAATAGGGAGAGGATTGTAGTGTCCCAGTAGACCATTGGCAAATCAAGTTACGAAAAGGTGCCATTATGTTTATATCTCAGTGAGCCAAGTTCTTATAAGTTGGAGACTTATGTGTTTGTTAGGCAGGGAGCCTAAGTGTTGAAGGCAGAACTTCTTGTTGTACTTATATGTATGGAGAACATATGTGTTTGTTAGGCCAGGGAGCCTAAGTGTTGAAGGCCAGGAGCCTGCTGTTGTACTTGTATGTATGCAGAACATTTAATAAAATATAAACACCGCCAGGTGCAGACCGACCACGATGAATGAGTGAAGGGGGACTGAGCATTCACAGAGTGGGAAAGGAATTAGGGGCTGGAAGGTGGGAAAGGGGCTAAGTGTTGAGCCTGGGGGCTTAAGCCTAGGAATAATAATTTAATACTATTCCAAAAGAACATGTGCATTTTATGTTTCATTTCATCCTAAGTTTTGGAAAGGGTAAGCATGCAAAGGGGATGCATGCTGATGGAATGCATGCAGTTCCAAGGGTGACAAGTGTCAGTCCTGGTGCATGCAAATCAAACGGCCAGGAGGAGCCGTGAGAGGGCCTCTCCTCCATTCTACCTGACGGTCTGAAGGTAAATGATCGAACCTCTGCAAAAGAATACCCTGGTGCATCCCTGAAAGCCGAAAAGCCTGGGTTGAATTCTGAGATAGCCGGTACCACCCCTGTCTGAACAGTTTGAACCTGTGTTAACCCTGCGTGGATTGTTTGTCACGCATCCCCGACAACCAGAGCGTGAGTCTATTCTATGCTGGCGGATTGGGAAATAGAAGTGACCAGCCATTGTTGAACCCGTTGGGAAGCCCGTGTCTGTTTTCCCGTGAGTTGTTGTGACCACGCAGTGTTGGACTGCATAGGGTCTTGTTGGCCAGTGGTGCAACGCTCTCTCCAGGTGAGAGAGGTGATTGAGGTTGGAAGAACAGGTTGTTGGCCTGTGAGTGATTCTCTCCAGGTGAGAGAGTGCACAAAGGAAGGAGAGGACTCCTGGAAGGAACCCTGTAGCTGCCACAGAGCTCAGAGACTTCCGGTCCGACCTATTCCTGTAACCCAAGGCAAGGGAGATTAGCAGTGGAAGGACTGTCCAGGTGACAGAGAAGGTGTATACTCCTGGGGTGGAATAGGCATGTGGGGAATGAGGGTCTATGGGCAGTGAGCGTGGGAGGTTCCTTGGAGAGAATCCCTTCCTTGTGGTTGTGTTTTGTTTTCCCTGTAACCTCAGCCTAGCCTAGATTTCCTTGCCTTGGGGTGGAGCTTAGTCCCATCTCGGGGGTGACCCATTGCTGAGCTGATGAGCAGTGCGGTCTAAGGCTGGGAGGTTCGTGGAAGGCCTGCACTTGGTTGGTGGATTCTACCACTGTTAAAAGATAAGTATCTGATTATGTTTTAATCATTTTTTGCATGACTCTACTGCTTATGATATCATGATTTCCGCTGTGTATATGAATTAATATGAAA
>SNQJ01S0046303.1:16744-28842 GCA_010110895.2 Picea sitchensis
ATGAAAAGCTAATTGCTTGCTGATTATGGAAGTAATTCATATGAATACTCTGTGTTGAATGTGTTTATTGTTTAAATGCATGTGGGTTAAATAACATCTGTATGAGTTATGTACAAAGTAGTGTTATAGTCTTCTTTTAAGAGTGATTAAACCTTAGTAGCAGAAAAGGTGTGCTACACCTTATAGGGAAAAAAACCCAAACATAGCTTCTACCATCAGATCTGCGACCTTATAATGAACGGTCCAGATTTACTATGAAATTACAATATACATTTAAAAGGCAATTTTTCCTTTGAGGGCTTATACCTCAAACCCCCGCTTTCCCTCGGACCCCCCATCTGGGGGGATAGCCCCCCCGGATCCTACAGGGGGGGAAATCCCCCCCTGCACTCCCCCGCGTTTAGGGGTGTACAGTCTTCCAGGGTGTAAAGTCTTCACGGGGTATAAACATGGCTGCAAACAAAGAGCTATGAATCAGGAAGACAATCAGGCTCCACAACCAACAGATGCAAGGAATTGCATACATGTCAAATCCTCAAAGATCTTTTGTAATTATTGTAACCATTTTTGTAACAAATTTACTAGTCATGAATGAGTTTGTTAGTGAGTTGGAAATTTTGTGATGATTGCCATGCTCTTGTAGGCATAAAAGGATTGCATGTGAATATGTAAGGGTTGGTTGGTCAGTTATGGTTCATTTTTAGAGATTGATTGTATGTGTAGATTTGTAAGACACGAGAGAGAAAGTAGATCGATATTTGAGCATATAGTTAGTCTTTTTTTCACTCTAAATGCACTATGAGCAGGCTACAACCCTTTGTGTATTGACTTGTATCTGAATGAATTTGATATTAATGAATGAATAATGAAGCATATTTGTCTCTAGATATTATGTATTTTAGTATGAATGTATGCATGTTATGTTTTATTCTACACAACACTGAGATGGATGTTATGAATGAATGTGAATTGATTGCATGGTTTTGAGTTAAATGTCTCTTGTTTGTATTATTCCTTCATGAGTTGCATAAACCTTAGGTCTATTTGATTCTCATGGCGTCTTGGGTGAGACCTTATTCAATTCTTGAATATTGAATATGTCGATGTGTATGGGGTATTTGTTGGTAAAGCCTTCTAAACATTGGGTCTAAAACCCTGAGGAAACAATTGGTTTCATTGTTAGGACCAGATGGTTTTGTACTACATGTTAAAGGAGGGACATGACATCGAAACCTTCAAAGGAAGAGATAGAAGAGTGGCTCACTGAGAAATAAGATGAGTTCATGCAACAAGAGACCAAGAATCCACATATCAACCTCAAATTATGGAAACAAAGGTACATCTATATAGATTTGCATGAAATATTTTTTGTTTAATTTCCCTGTTTATTGTATGAATGGTTAAAGAGGAAAACATAGATTAAATTTGTGTGGTGAGCTCATGAATGCTTTGTTTGGGACCAAGGAACCCTAACTCGGTTGAGATATTTGGATAAAAAGTGGACTAGATCTATTGAATTCTTCTTCAAACGAGTTAGGGAGGGATATACTATTGAGTTTACTATTGAATGCAACAAATTGTTCCATAGCACTGATAGAAATTTTGTAGCTGGCCCAAGAAGGAGACCGCTGGAGGAAATCTTGTTGTGGATCAAGATGTTGTTTGTAAAGAAGGGGATGATGTGTATGTATCCTGACAGGATGGTAGAGTAAACCCCCTAGCTTAGGGGGGGATGAAAAGAAGAAGGAGACAAAGAAGATGAAGGAAAGATATATCCAACAGAAGGGATCCACACGAAGATGAGATGAGGTGATAAAAGAATGGATCCTGAAGAGAAGAGAAGAAAAAGAGTTGAGAGATACTCAAGGAGAGTTAAGTTGAGAAGGTGGATTGAGCACATAAACATAGAAGAGAGAACAAGGGGTGACAGACGCATAGCAAGATCTGAGATGAAGAGAAGAGGAGTGGCGCTAGAAGGATGTGTGGGAGAAATAATTGTGCCAGAGAGAAGAAAAGGAGTGGAAAGGTTGTCGAAGAGACGTGAGGTTGAGAATGAGGTATCAAGAGAGGATACTAGATGTAGTGGTAGTAGAGTTGTAGAGAGTGAGGTCATATCCCTTTGGTTGATAAGAGACGCAATTGAGTCATAGGAAAATGTTAGGTTTCTAACCTTCCTAACACCTCAAACATATAGAATGTTTTTATATGTAATAAAGGACAACATTAGTAAATAAGGTCTATGTAATAATGTGAAAATGTATAATGTAAGAAGACATACTACAAGGCTCAGCCTCTATAATGTTATCTAGAATATAGAAATAGTATAAATAGGGGTAGAAAGCATGAAAAATGTTTGTCTTGTGAATTCATTTATACTTGAGCTTTGCTCTGTTGGAGGTTTCCACCTTGAAGAGGCAAGTGAAATTTTATATCAAGATAATAAAGGTATAATGTTTTGAATCAATTGTTTCATGGTGCTTACTGTTTCTTTGTTTTTGCTAACAATTGTGATAACAATTGTATTTTTTCTATGCATATTTCCTTCTAGTAACTTACAAGTGGTATTGACGCACTTTCCTCTACAAAATTTTAGAAACATTTTTTTTTAGGATGGAGATGTGTGTCAATGTCTTTAAATCATAATGATCTATTGTTCAGTGGGTAAAACTGTGGTTGGGGAAGAATACACATATAAAATACAAAAGGTTTCATGTGGTTACTCGAAACACATTGTTCCACATGGTTGGAAACCTCTATAACCCCTGTTGGTACCCCTTCGAGTATTATCGCATTAGACATCACTTGTACATGGGAATTCACTCCCATGTACCCTTGGGTATATAGGGAGTCCCATAGGTCTCCTGAAACCATTTGTAGATCAGCCAATCGACCACCTGATTGTTATAGTGGCACTGAGAACAACACTCAGGAAGACTACTCTTGTGTGCCTTGGTAATCGGGTAGTATGACTAAGGGTATTGTTAAGCTTGCTTAGTTATAGCCCTAAGATATTAGTGTAAGTACTAATGTTGGACCCCATCGGTATATCAAAGAGCTATAACACATGGAAATCTCTTGTCTGTAAGAATTCTCAAAACCCTAACCGTTGCTATTGGAACATAACATAACAGAAACAGAGTGGAAATTTTGCACATCCAATGTGTGCAACCCTGCTTCCTGCATCCAGGCTGCAAAAATCCTACACAATTTTACCTGTTAATATTTTGGGCATTCTGTTACTGCATTATTATTCAAACAAGAGTAGAAATCCATAGGAGTTAAAAAAAATAGTGGTCCCACTGACACCCTTATTTGGGACATATCCCATTGGAATCCTCTCTTCGCACTGATCACCATGGTACCCCTCTCTCATAAGCATTTTTCTTTGTGGACCCACCCACCCCCCCCAAACACCCTTATTTAGGACGTATGCCACTCAAATCTTCTCTTTGTGTGGATAGTAGTGATACCACTCTCTCATAAGCCCTTTCATATGGACCCACTAGCCATATTATTTCCCGCTTACCTCCCAAATGGCCCACACCCACAACCAATATCTTGAACAATGTCTCACTACCTTGGGCCAAGCCCATGACTAGACCAGGAAAGATATCGCTGATCTTCAACTATTTCTACCATTAATTCCTATATCTCCCAAATGGAAACCCTCTCTACATCCATGGAAAATTTGATTGTAGTGATTAGTAAATCCCACGGTCCTCTCTCCTTTGAAAAACCTTCACACCTCGAGGGAACTGACTCATTCCATTCCATGGAATTTCATTCTAACCCCCTTACTCGTGAACTGCATCTTCCCAAATTTGAGGTGAATAAATTTGATGGATCAGACCCCACAGGCTGGGTAACTCAAATGGAACATTATTTCTACTTGCATGGAATCACTGATGACTTGATCAAACTTCATATCGATGTCCTTTTTTTGGATTTTGAATGATGGAAATGGTGAAAATGACGTAAAAATTCACGTAGAGGGTATATTGCTTGGACCCAATTAGTTGCAGGCCTTTATGAACACTTTGACACACACACACAACATTTGGGTAATTTGACCAAGCTTAAAAAATTGGTACAGTGGAAGAATACATCACTGCTTTTGAGCAATTGGCTTTCTGAACTGAAGGTGTGTCTGACACCTTCTTCCATGAATTCTTTATCTGAGCTCGTGTCATAATGGCTTTCCCCCAAACCTAGCTTGAAGCTACTCACTACACCAAGGAAGCATAATAGGTAGTCTCTTCTCAAATTAGAAAGCCATCCTTTATTCCATGTTCTTGACACACCAATCCAGCCCCTCGTCCCCCTCCTCTTAAGATCCAAAAATTAACCCGAGCAGGAATGGATGAACGCCAACTTAAATCTATTTTCTATAACTGTGATGGAAAATATTTTCCAAGCCACAAATCTAAGGAGAAAAATATTTTGATGGCCATTTTTGAGGACATTTATGAAGAGGATGGTGATGTTTCCCCTTCCAAAGTGTTTCCCTAGGCTGATGATCATAGCCCACCCTATGATCCACTGGAATTTGAACCATGTATCTATATGAATTCTCTCACTGGTATCTCCTCTCCCTAAACCATTAAGTTAATTAACTATATCATGCATCGAAAAGTCATTATCCTAGTTGACAATGGAAACACCTGTAATTTTATTCATCACCGAATTGATCAAGATGACCTTATTTTGTATATTTGCAGTCAATAACTTTCAAATCATGATTGCTAATGGAGGTTCTATGAAATGTGGGGGTCATTGTGAAAATTTGCATGTTGGATGTATGGGATGACCCGGGTTCTACCCTAGATCTCCAATAAAACCATTTTCACCATCAACCCTTTTGGTAAACTAGAAGGCTACACCTCGCATAGAGTGCATAGTGCAGTCTCACCTGAGATGGATTATGGGTGACTGTAGGACTTAGATGTCTACAGTCATGGAAGGGGTCGGGGATGTTCTTTTTACTTATATTTCTACTTAACCATGCATTCTACTATAGTATTCATCAGATCCATTCATTCATTCATTCATAATATTCATTTTGCACACATATTCTAGTGTGCATTATAATTAAAACCATTCATTCATCTAACCATTCAACCATAATTACAGAAATAACCAAAAGCATTCAGACACATTGCAACACAGGGTTTTACCATGGTTCACCCCTCTAGGGCTACGTCCATAAATATCTTCTTCTTATTTATGTTTCTTCACAAAAATAGTGTTGCATGCATTACATCATAGGATAGTAGAGAATAGTGAGGTGGACCAGTGTCACAACAAGATCCATAACTTACGACCTAACCCTCAGCTACATCTCAATATTGACTCCATTTGAGCTCCACATCTCTCAAAAAATCAGACTCACAAGGGTTCTTCAAAAGTAAGTTCTTCGCACCAAAAATGGACTAAGATGGTAGACTCAGATTAAGATCATAATACTACTTCAATTTACCTCATACATCTTCTATTTATACTACAAAAATGGGTTAACCCCCTTACATTATGACTCCAAAACCCTAACCATAGCATGGCTAGGTTTGTCCACATATCTGACAGATTTCCGCAAATCCTAGCGTGCGCTACTTCCTTTGCCCTTTGTCGCGCCGATCTTCCTTCTTTCTCGGTGTGTGCTAATCCCTTTGGTCCATGCTTCTTTGTTTATTGCGCTTACTCCGAAAAATTTCTGCTTCAATAGGCCCCCAACACTAACTTGTGGCTCGTCCCGAGCCACTCAAGTCGTGTCTGCCTCCTGCACTCATTTATGCAACTCTTGAAACTTTTGCACCAATTCATGTCTTTTTTCCTTCATCAGTGCATTCTTCTCTATGAGGGTCTCTACGACCTGCGCTGTAACTTGCTCCTTCAGCACTTGTATGCTTTCTATGTGCGCCCGTTCCATGTTGTTTTTCTCTGTTTCTAGCGTTGTTATCATTTTTTATACTTGTTCTTGTAGGGGCTCCAACTGAGCCTGTCTAACCTATCGTTCCTCTTGGACTTCTTTTACTTATACCTGCAGGTTTTTAATTTCCTACGCAACCCTCAGTTTCTCCGAGATGGGCATTGTCTTATGCCTCGGCTTTAGATCCTGGACTGTTGTATTCATATTTTCTTCTTTCTACTCCATATTGTATAAATGACCTGCAATTAGTTGATAATATGTAGCTCTTACTACCAAGTTCTTATTCTGCGTAGTAGTAATTTCTCTTGGTGCAACTCATGTACTAAAAAACTCAATAATGTCAGCAAAATACTCATCAACTATATGTACTAAAAAAAATTGTGCATTTGGAAATTTGTCTTCCAAACTACTTGGTTCTTCTCCATTAGTAATTCTTAACAAATGGTCAGGTCCTGCATTCAATCTTCTTTGATTCACCACAACTTCAAAGTCACATTCCTGAAATAATAATAGCCATCTGCATATCCTCCCCCCCAACACTGGCTTATTGACTAAATATCTTAAGGATGAATGATCTGTAAATATTTTGAAGTGTTGTCCTAACAAGTAATTTTTGAATTTCTGTAATGCATAAACCATAGCTAGACCTTCTCTTTCTGTAGTATTGTAGTTCTGCTCTGAATCTGATAGCTTCCTGTTTGCAAAATCTATGGGGTGATCTATATCACCTTCTCCTGGATGGGTTAATAATGCTCCTAATGTTATTGCAGATGCATCCACATGCACATGAAATTCCTTTGACCAATCTTGAAACACTAGAATTGGCGCAGTGACCATCTTTTCCTTCAAAATATCCAAACTCTTATGGCACTCATCATTCCACTGGTACTTGATATCCTTTTTCAGTAACTTCTCCATTAGTGCAGTGATCTGTGTGTATCCCCTTATGAACTTCTTGTAATATCCTATATGGCCAAGTGTACTCTTCGACTGCCACACTGAATCCAGTGGTGGTAAGTTAACTATGACAACAATTTTAGCAGGATCAACCAACAAACCCTGTTTACACACCACATATCCTAAAAAAATACCAAAAGGTGCGTTGAAAATACATTTATTGATATTCAATGAGATCTGACATTGTCTACACATGTCCAACATCAGTCTTAGTACTGCGACATGATCCTTTAGTAAACTAGAGTAAGTAATGGGGTTCAAGGTTGGGTGATTGGAATATTCTTTGCCTTTCCACCCATCAACGCATAAGGAAAGCAATAAAAACGTGGGAGTAGACTCTTGCTGCTCATAGATTTTCTCTCACCCATTGGTTGTATTGATGTAAAGTAGGAAGAAAATTGGATAACAACAAAGTAGGTAGGCTAAGGAAAAGTGGGCTAAACACAATGAGACAGACCAGGAGGAATGATGTAGGTTATCATAGGCACATTGAAAGAAACAAATCCAAGAAAATAAAGACAAGTTGGGCTAGTAGAGTGGGCTCAACAAGTCGAGTTGCATACAAAGCTTCATCAAGGTTGCATATATAGACCCCACAATTGGTCAATATAGTAAGTACCTATAATACTTCAACTATTTATTTTCTTAACTAACTTGGGATTCTAAATTTTGTGATGCATTCGCTAGTTTAGAATAGTGTAGCATGGATAAATAGAAATCTTTTCGAGACTATGTTGAGCATTTTGAAAGTTGTTGTTGGTAGTTTAAATGCCAATTGCTAAAGCTGTAGGCTAAAGATTCTACGAAATGAATATTTTTTCCACGGATATTTGCCCGAAATCTGGCGAGAAATTGTTGGATTCGTAGATTTAAGTGATTATTTCTGTAAAACCCGGGTGTCTTGGGAGTTTTTCAGCATGCTGAATCCATTTCTGCATTCAGAAATGGATTCTAAACAACACAAAATAGTGATTCGTGTAAATTTATATCGTTGGATTCCGACGAAAAAATCCATTTCGTAGAACAGCTAGCCAACGCCATTGCTAAATATATTGCATGAATATGGGCTCAATACACCAACATATGGAACAAATGAGTACATACCTAGATCCAGACATATGGAAACATATTACATGAATATAGGCTACATGCATCGATATGTTGAATAAAGTATAAATCTAGATCCGGAGCTAGATATGGTGAATATGACACATGAAGCAAAGGCATTATAGTGATTAGATGCCAATTAAGATGGTGGAGTGATTACATGCCAATTAAGGCGATTGAAGGATTATGTGTCAATCACATGTGAATTAAGGTAGTGGAGTTATCACCATGTGTAATGTAATTTTATAAGAGAGCCCTAATGTTATAAGGATGCCCCTTCTTTCTTATTGGATTATCCATTTTTAAAACTATGGTTGCTTATGAAACCTAAGTTATATCTAAAAACAACAAAAGTTAATATTAATGTAAAGAGTAGCATTATTTGCCTAGAAATCTGCGATGGTGTATCGTGGGATCTTCCCGATGTCTTAATGGATGGACGAATATTGGAGATAGATCCATGTGATATAGACAAAGGGCATAAAAATAAAGAAATTGTGAAGAAATTATTTGATATTGAGAAAGACAATATGAGATAATATGAAGAAAGTGTGATGAAATTCAACCAATATGAATTTGAAGTTAAGATAAATTTATTATGATTCTTTATATATGTGTCAACTTTTTATATATATGTATCAATTTTTAGTTAATTATTGAATAAATTACACATCTCTCAAGTAATACACTATCCTAACATTTTAAATATTATTTTTTTTAAATTTTTAATTACTTTATTTAAAATAAATAAATATTGAAATATTTTATTTATAATAAATTAATATATATATATATGTTTTGATTGGGTGGTCGTCGACACAAAACTCGGTAGTGTTCCAGCATCAGAAACTGCCGAAATTTGGTAGTACTCTACCATCAGAAACTGCCGTATAGATGTGAAGAAATCTTAAATATATATAGCAATTCTCCCATTTGTAGAATTCATAAATGAAAGACAGTGTGAAAAGGGAAATCAGTCGGAAAATTGAAGGACAATCAGAAATTGCCTTATGAAGTAGAGAGACGAAGAAAAAAGACAGCAACACCAAGCCTGTGTGTACTTCTTGAGAAGTCAATGTGAAATAATGGAAAGACTAGAGAGAAAAGGACATCGGCGCAGAGATATGATGAAGTCAATGTGAAATAGTTAAAAAAGACTGAGAGAAAGAAAAATCGGGGCAGAGATATGAGGAAGTCAATGTGAAATAGTTAAAAAAGACTGAGACAAAGAGAAATCGGGGCAGAGATGTGAGGAAGTCAATGTGAAATAGTTAAAAAAGACTGAGACAAAGAGAAATCGGGGCAGGGATATGAAGAAAGTGTGGAGAAATTCAATAAAAAACATCTCTGGAGAGTTATGACCGTCATTTGCGGAAGGCCCCACTGATGAAGTGTCGTAGGATATGGACGGATAATGAAAAATCGATCCATGCCTCTGTAGAATTCATGAGGAAGTCAATGTGAAATAATTAAAAAAGACTTTATAAAAAAGTTTCGACAATACCTTGATGAGAGAATGAGATTTTATCACAGAGCAAACAAATAAATTTGACCACTTTAGCTTTATCTATGGAATCTTGCAAACAACTAGGTTGAACGTGTCTACATATAGCTCTTGATTATCGTTTGCTTCGATGGAAAAAAGGTTATATCTGAGTAGTTCTCATAAATTTTCTTATTACGATGAGTTGCAGCGAGTGAATTCATAGAACTGTTAGTTTCCAAATTTCAGTTTTTCGACTCTCATCGTTCTTTGTTTTTCCTATTCTCATTCTCAGCCAGCCTAACCTTGTTCTAACAACAATGACAAAGAAGAGCTGCTGCTGCTGCTCCTGTTTTTCTTGCTTTTCGGGGAGAAACACCCCTTCTCCCTCTGCCACCGCAAATGCCTCTTCCGCACATGTTGATACAGAAACCGTAGTAACACAGCATGACCCCCAAACCCTTCCATCAACGTCAATGTCTGATGCCCAAGTCAAGAGTATTGAGCCGTCTTCTTCTTCTTCTGCAGATCAAGACGACTCCTCTTCTGCTGTTGTTGTAAAGCAGGATGAGGTGGTGCCTCCTCTACCATCAGGTGGTGCCTCCTCCGTTCCATCATCTCCTCCATGCGGTGCCTCCTCTTCTTCCACCGTTCCAAAAACTGTTACCTCCCCCTCTTCTTCCTGCGTTCCAACGGAGGTCATGGCTACAGATGATATCCATCACTCCCAACAATCGGTTGCCTCATCCTCTACTCAACCTGGAGAAGGTCACTCCTCTTCTCTTCAAGGGATGTCCTCCTCTTCTGTTACCAACATAAATAAAGATGCTGCTGAGATTGACGGAGACAACGTGGACATCGATCTTGACGACCTTATTGAGCGCATATCCCAACGCTTGGAACTCATCCAGGTAAAGTGCATCGCTTATCATTCATATCGATATTGTGATTTTATATGGACACCTGCAGATTGAAAAAACATCCGAGAGAGTGAATGAAATTCCGTTTCCTTTTGTTCCAGGAAAGGAAAAAATCGTCAGAAATAAAGGGGGCTCAACAATATTGGCCCACTGCTTCCAAAACATTCTTCAAATTAAAAGAGTTCCTATCAGAGGGAATCAATGTCGCTGTGCGTATTAAACTTGGACCTTCATGATTTCACAGTGCTTAATTCATAGAACTTTTTATTCATACGGTGAAATTCGAGTATCGTGTCGATCATCTAAATTCTTCTTTATCTTTATTTTATCATATTCAGAAAGATGTTATTCCCGGTGACATGATCAAGACAGTTGTTAGCGGTGTCCTCAAGGGTATGGGAACGGCACACTTGGTTACTGCAGGTCTGGTTGTAGTAGCAAATATCCTGGAGAGGTTTGAAGAAATTGATACCAACAAAGCTGAGTGCCTGCTTCTTCTAAGGGAAATGATATTCTTGGCCAAACTTGTCAAACAATTTAAAGAACGCCGTCAGTTGAAAGAAGGAATGCACGATATAATCAAAGAAGCAACCGAAATAATAGTCGAAGGCTCCATCATGTGCTGTTGTCAGATTGACTCGTCAAATTTTTCCAAGTGAGTCATCAACACTTCAATCTTATTTGTTTGTGTGACTGTTTATTTATTGATATGCACATATAGAGAAGGAGGCTCCTTGATGAGAGCCCCACAACTATGTTCTTGATATGCCCATATAGCAGAGGAGGCCTCTTGATGATAGCCCCACAACTATGTTACTAAACCAAACAATCAAATGTTGTAGAGACTTGCCAATAAACAAAATCGAAGCATCCAATCAAATTGATGCAAATCCAAGAAGATGTATTTCTGACTCCTTGCATCAAGATTGCTTCTTTGCTCCTTAGAAATCAAGGCATAGTAGGTGGAACCAAAGACCCTGAGATACCTCACAGAAGGAATGCGGCCATACCGCATTTCATATGGAGTCTTGTTTTTAAGAGCATGAGATGGACACTTGTTTTTGACATAAACTACACATAGAATTGCATCATTCCAAAACATCAATTTAACATTCTTGAAAAACATCATGGAACAAACCATATTTAGGAGTGCCTTGTTCATTCGTTCAACCACATCATTCTATTGGGGATTGTATAGAACTGTGGTTTGATGTTTGATTCCATGTTGGAAAAGGTATCTTTCAAATTCATTAGATGTATATTCTCTTCCATTATCAGTGCGAAGAGAGCCAATACGAGACTAAGTTTCATTTTGAATCCAGCCATGAAAAATTTTAAAAGTTTCAAAATCTTGCAATATTTATTTCAGCAAGTATACCCAACACATTTAGGTGTAATCATCATTAAAAGTCATGATATATCTATTGCCATTTGTAGAAGGAACATGCATAAGGCCACACGAATTAGAATGAATCAATTCAAGTTTTCTACATGCTCCGGAAGTATAATCATAAAATATTTGTTTGATGTGTTTTCCAATGATACAAGCATCACATTGCTTCAATTTCCTAGGAATATTAGGCAAACAAGAAACACCATTCTTTCTCAATAAAAAAAGACTATCATAATTAATATGGCCAAATCTAGCATGCCATAAAAGACTAGATGACATTATACCTGCATCGTGATGAGAGAGGTGTTAGCACTA
>SNQJ01S0046303.1:28852-74175 GCA_010110895.2 Picea sitchensis
TATTAAATTCATTTAAATGATCTGCAACAGACCCACCTTCTGACATCTTCATATTAAATAATCTCTTCATTATAAATACCTTATTCGACGCTGAGGGTTTTTCATACAATTTGGCCAACGCATCCATCAAAACCCTTCGTTGTCTTTTCTTTCGAAATATTGAAAGCCACCGATGCTGCCAGGCTCAGCCGTATCGTTCCTAGAGCCTTTCCGTTAATAATCTCCCATTCTTCGTCCTTCATGGTTGCCGGCTTCTTTGCTACTCCACTCAATGGTAGGAATAGATCCTTCTGATATAAATAGTCTTCCATCTACATCTCCCATAACTGGTAGTTTTGGCCGTTAAATTTCTCGACCCTAAACTTTCCATCTTCTGACATTGCTCCCACTCGAACCAGGAACCCTCTTTTCCTACGAGTTACCTTACGCTTTGATACCAGTTGTTAGAAAAACAGGACCGTGGAGCAATAAAATAAAACAAATGCAGAAACAAAACACAGAAGACACACAATACAAGAGAGACACAGATTTACGTGGTTCACCCAGTGTGGGCTACATCCACCAGAGAAATTGCCAGGTCCTTCCTTTATTATTATCCAGCAAATGAAGGGATACAACCTACAACAAAACCCATTGTAACTTCCTCTTCTTTCTCTCACAGTATCCTCTCTCAGAATGCAATAGTCATCACCATCCATAGCCGCAATACATTTCCCTCATAAAAGAGGGTTGCCTTCTAGGGCAAAAAACCCTAACATAATCTCTACTGTTAGATCTGCGACCTTATAATGAACGGTCCAGATTTACAATGACATTACAATATACTTTTACAAGGCAATTTTTGCTTCGGGGGCTTCACCCCTGAACCCCCGCTGGGGGTCCGCTTGTCCCCAGACCCCCCAGTCGGTGGGATAACCCCCCCGGACCCCGCAGAGGGGGTACCCCCCCTATGAACTTCCCCGCGTGGAAGAGTGTACATACTTCTGGGGTGTAAATACTTAATGGGGTATAAACATGGCTGAAAGCAAGGACCTCCAAATCAGGAAGATAATCAGGCTCCACAACCAACAGATTTCTCCACTCTTCTTCCTCACTGGGATAAGGTTTTCCACCCATTCAGAATATATCATGGGGACAATGATTTAGGCATCCAACAACTTCTTTACTTCTTTCTCCATAACAGGAAGCAACATAGGATTTATTTGTCTTAATTTCTGTCTAAAAGGTTTGGCTTCCTCCTTCAATGAGATCTTGTGATCAATGACACTCGTGTCATATGTTCCGAGGTCTTCATAGGTCCAGGCAAACACATCAACAAATTCTTTTAATAACTCAGTATAATTGTCCCTTTGCTCCCTTGACAAACTGCTTGACAGCTTGACAAATTTTGGATCCTTCTCTGTACCAATATTGCACTCAGCTATGTCAGCGTCCTCATCTGAGACTTTACCCTTTGCTGCCACATCATTTCTATCAAATAATCTTTCCAAAGGAGCCAGTCCCTTTGGGATGTGATTGTTGGGTAGATGGACAATGTGATGATCATCAATTTTTTTCAGAAAAAACATCAGGATGGGGATCTATTTCAGAGTCATGATCTTGATCGATGTGTAATGCAAAAAACTCACCAACAACCTCCAGGAACCTTTTGATTTCAAGATCATCCTCGAACACCTTCTAATGCTTGACATTGTCAGGTATAGAGGGATTGTATTTTACTCCCATATCATACCTGATCTTGGGTGGCAGAGGAACTGTGAAATTGCTAGCTAATATAGCCAAAGAGTCAGCCATGACATTCTCTTCTCTTGGAATAAACGAAATGTTGAAATCCGAGAAAAAATTGTCAATGAGGTCCCATACTTCATTTCTGTAACTTCTGAGTTGAGGGTGTTTGGCATGATAAATGTTTCTGATCTGCTGGTTTTATTAGACTAATCGGTAGGTGTAGACACTAACAAATCTCCCTAGATCCACCTGGATCTAGAACAAAACATGACAGGACATGACTCTTTCCCTAAGTTACGACCATTGAATTAGCTAGTAAGGAGGAACAAGTGACATACCTTTGTATCGCTTCCTTAAGTCTTTGTTGCTCCTGCTTCGCTCCGGTGTTCTCGTGAGGTCAAGAACAAGACAACACAAACCAACCAAAGTGAAGATAACAAAACGTATTCAATGTCAAATTATGCATATGATCAAGGAAATACACAATAAAGTAAGAGTGACTTTATGGGAAAGGGACATGCCGCTGTATCATATTAATTGAAAGTAGAAGATACAACCTGATCGCCTTGATGTTGCAAGCTTCCTTTCGGTGACTCTTGGTTCCAACACACACACTTGCTCTGTACTTGCATGAGGAAGATCTAATTCCTCTTGATAGACCTACTGGAGTCTCCAAGCTTCTATTCAAGCAGGGTTCTTCACACAATTCCTTCACCAATTATTCAATTAATCTTGCTTAACCTTTTCCATAAGAATCCTTTCAATATATAGGAGAGGGTGAGATGGTTACATGGATGAGAATGATCCCACCAAATCAGAGAAGCCATTAAAATGACAACCATACGAATGCCAACTCATTTTCTAGAAGATTCCCTTCTAGAACCCTCGAGACTTCTTCTCTTTTCCAAGCTTAAAAACAAGTTCGCACCCTGTGTATAGAGCAACCTGTGAGAATTTCATACCCTAGATGAAGGTGGCCTACGAGAATGGGTCATTCTCGCATCCTAGGCCATATGGAGCCTACGAACTCACTTTAAAAATATGTTTTTTGGAAGGAGATAAATGCCACTTTTCTTAGGAGAAAGTTCTTGTTGGGAGCCAAAGTACACTATTGTTAATACATTACCAAGATGACCAAAATCATGTGTAACAGAATGCCCCCCAAAGTATGAGGCCAGAATCAGTGACAACCGAAATACTTTGTAAACTGTGTGTGTGTGTCGGAAACCAGGAGCGCACCTAATTGGAAACCTACAAACAACCAAGCATCTACATAATATCATACTAGTTCTGAGGTAGGCATTCCTATACTCAGATCACAGAGAGATGACATCATAAACATAGATCATGGTCTTCAATCCCGTCACCTAAAAGTAAGAATCTAACCATGTGATTACATGTGCTGAAGTCGAACATGGTAGAAACCACTTGATTATCGGTCATTGATGAAATCGTTAACAAGTGCGAGGGAAATCACCATTAATGTCAATGAACCTCAAGGTACACTAGTACAATCCACTGAATGTGAATAAATGAGTTGAGGTCAAACATTCGATAGAATCTCCTAATCAGGGGTCAATGATGAGAACCCACTGTCGAAAGCGAGGAAACCTGCCATTGAGGCATGCAAGTTCCAAGGCACCAAATAATTTCTAAGTCTTGTTTCCGGATAATAAGTCAGAGCTGATGGAACAAAACTTGTCATAGGAGGGCCTTGATGTATCCCCCATCAATGACACGAAATGAGTAATAGATTTTGAAGGAGAAACAGAGTGTGATGTAAGTTGAATTGGACACAGGGAAGGTCGACACAAAGAGAATGGACAACTGCATATGGCTGACTCAATAGAGGTTTCGAATGAACTTCTCTTGAACATATGAATGACATGACCAATGATTTGGCAACACTGACTCAGAGACGACTCAAGATGACCTTGTAGCAAGTCGAATGAAAGACAAATGGATTTCCCAAACTGGCTTCAGATAATGAATAGGGGGGTGTCATATTCAAGAGCGACACTTACTGCCAATCATATGAATACGAAAACACATCCCTTTCCCAAATTTTTTCCCACCATTTCTACCGAGTACCTCTTTATTTTTACGCAAGCTTGAGGAGGATAACATATGCTTGTTGATGTAAGCTCATGCTTCGGATGAGTCCTTCAGAGTATGTTTAACGAACCCTAGGAAGGAGTGGTTCAGTGCCATTACAGGTCTTTCGATGTTTGTTTAATGAGTCCAAAGATAGAAAACTCGAAGGTTTTTCATGACTATAGAGTCTGGAAAAACACTCAAAAGAGAACTCTCTCAGTTTCTTTTTTGTAAAATAGTCTGATGAGACCGAAAAAGAGATAAATTACCGCCTAACAGATGCTTTCTTCAAATACTTTAATGAGCGTGATAATAGCAATATCGCTCGGCAATCTTTTCATGTTTAGAGAGTCTGAAAAAAGCTTGAAGAGGACTCTAGGGGGTTCCTTTTTTGTATAACCTTGTTGATCCCGAAAAAGTGATAAAAGTGTGCTCGATTACGTTCTCATGTATTTTTGAGCGTGAGAACGAACAAAGACCAAGCTCGAGGTTTTGTCTAAAAACCATAAAAAACAACTTAAACATGCGATGAAAAAGAGAAAAATATCTATATCCCTACATATGGACATCGAAGTCATCATGTCTGCAAAAAGTCGCACTCATAGGGGTATTAGGCATTAGGTTTGATAAAATAAAACAATTATAAAAACCAACAAAAATGGTAAAAAGTAAATGTAAGTGGGTAAAAGTTCTTTTAGCATAGTCATTGTAACTTTTCCAAGATTTTAGCCCCAAAACCCCTCTTTTGCCCTTAAATTTCGGTGCTCGATTGCAGAAGGTACGAACAACCATTTGGCGAACCGTCTCCGACAGTGAGGTAAGCTCCTTGTCTTATATATTTTCATGGTTCAATTTCAAGTTTTTGAGCTTGTTTTAGGGCTAAAAATTGCGCTCAGGCATTCTCGCAGGCTAGCCACATGGGACCTGCGAGAATGAATGATTCTCGCAAGTGACCCCAAAGGCACCTGCGAGAACCTCACACTGTGCCAAAGGGGCACCTGTGAGAACCAAAAAATGAAAAATTTCTTTAATGTTTGCTCTATGAAAAATGTACTAAGTCTTGAAGAGAGTTTCTGACCTTCTTCTTATGGTTCTTGTGTAGGCATTTGGCTGTCACCATGGTTCTGGAATGGCATGAAAGAGAGCATGAAGAAGATGATGCTATTGTCGGGAATAACCCAGGCACCATTTCCGCTTTGCGAGACTGTGGTCTCCTGAAATTCTTTCGGATCCTGGGTATGAGGGCCCAAGTCAGGCTGTTGGAGTACCTCGTTCATATGTGGGATGTGGACCAACAAGTATTCCACGTAGGGGTCCACACATTGTCCTTGGATATCGAGGACATTTATTTCTTGACAGGACTGTCACAACGTGGGTACCACGTGAGCTTGACTGGTAGCCGAGGTGGTGGGCTGCCTATGAGTGAATATTGTCGTTAGTACTGTGTTCCAGAGGTGGAAAGAAGCAAAGGAAAAGTGGCCATTTGGGGGGTCCAATATTTGACCCTTCGCACTATTTTTTTCACCATTGATCGTATGGCTGGGAGTGCTGCTCCACACATGGCTCTCTAGAGCTACTTTCAGTAAGCCATAAAGTGTACTGAGCCTCGAGTCTTTAACTAGTCAGACGTAGTCCTTCGTAGCGTGAAGAGGCAGTTGACTAAATGCAGGAGAGGCGACCTGAAGCAATTCGGGTACAGGTCACTATTGGTGTCCTTCTTTCTTGAGAGGGTTCCCTTACTGAGGTTGTAGGTTGAGTGGGGTTTACTAGCTCTAGAGGATCCGAGGATGCTGAGGTGGTGTAACCTCATGGCCTGACATGTAGCTGGACCAATCATCAAATACAATGATTCCTTCTTTGACTGGTTGCAATCACAAATGCTGATGGTCGATGATTATGCCTATGCCGGGTTGGAATTCCAAGGGGATCTGGACTTGGCCTTGCCTGCGGGTGCTCAGTGGGGAGATCTAGGTAAGAAGTACACATTTTTTAATTTTTAAATGTTTTTGTGAATTTTATCATATGCAAATGTTTTTATGTTTGTCCAAGGTCTAATTACAAAAATTCTTTTTTGATGACACAGACGTGGGGCCTTATCGACCTGCGGGTACTTTTCCTATTCAGCGACGAGGAGAGGTGGCTCCAGTGCCATGATGGGATGATGAAGATTATGAGGTAGTGAAACAAAACTTAGAGGGTTTGACTGCAGACATTTCAAACATGCCTCTTGGAGAGGTCCCACGATGTTATGAACATCATACGGTGGGCGTGTTAGATTCTATTGGTCGGCTGCTTTGTAGGGTTGCCTAGGTAGTCATGTGTTACCATGAACGTCATCCATGACATTACTTTGTAGAAGCTATGAGCTTCAGATTTTGAAATTTTGGTCCTTGGACATAACTTTTTTGTAATTTTTTTTTTGATCGTTATATATAAATACGGCTTCTACCGACTTATCTTGTGTTGTGTGATACTTGTGATGTAATTGATTTATAAAAGACCCAAATGTTTGTCTAATACATAGTTAGCTAATGCATCAATTAATGTATTTAGACTTCTAGGAATATGTTGATACTCAATATAATCAAAATAACGTTCCAAGAGGCGATTTCACAAATATACCTGTAACAAAGTAGGACTTCAAATAGCATATACATTGCTTAACTGTAGTACTACGAGCTGCGAATCGAGGCACACAACCAAGTGACAGATACCAAGTGAGATAACATCAATCAACAGTTCGATAACGATGCTATATTCTACAATATTGTTGGTCGCACGACCGAGGCACACACCTCGTAGAGTGATAAGTTAGTTTGTGGGGGCGTAAATTTTCCACGCAATAGAAGCAAGGTTCTGAGTACTACGGCTAGCGCCATCAACGAAGCCAATGTGGGGTAGAGAAGACTTTGACATCTGGAAACCAAACACAATGTAACATAAAGGCAGAGACCAGATAACGAAAAAAGCATACTAAAGTAACACACAAGAAGTATGATACAATAAAATACAAGTACTCGTGCACAGGTGATCTTATGCATAGTACTTCTTTAAGTACAACCCATTTTTGGGTTCGCTCAAAGGGATACCATCGTAATCTACTAACTCGTAAGCTCCTTTCTCCAAAACTCGTTTAACGATATAAGGACCTCGCCACATGGCTTCGAATTTTCCAGCTCCTAGCATATCTCGATCTTGTTCGTAGAGGAGAACCAGATATCCTTCGGAGAAGATGCGAGGCTTGACATGTTTGTTGTATTGGGCCTTGACACGTTTCTTCTGGGCTTCTATGACTAGGGTAGCATCACGTCGAGTTTCATCTAATCGCATGAGATACAACAGACGTTCTTCCTCTGCAGAAGTGTTTGGTAGGAGTTCGACAACTAGTTTTAAGGAGGGTATTTCACATTCAATCGGGAGGATGGATTCTAGACCATAGACTAACCAGAAAGGTGTAAACCCAGTAGCGGATTTAACGGACGTCCGGTAAGCCCACAATGTTGAAAACAACATTGTGTGCCAACTTGTTTTGTGAATCCCTATCATTCGTCGAAGCATGGTTATGAGAACTTTATTAATCGCTTCGACTTGGCTGTTGGCTTGTGGGTAATAGGGCATTGAGTTTTCATGGTGAAGACCCAACTTTTCAGTGAGTTCAGACATCATGAAGTTCCTAAAGTGGCTACCGTGATCAGTGACGATAGCCTGAGGAACACCAAAATGAGCTATGATGTGATTGAAAATGAATAATGCTGTGGTCTTTCCAGTATTGTCAAATGTTGGCATTGCCTCGGCCGATTTCGTAAAATAATATATAGCTATAATAATGTATCCATGCCCCCCGACCGAGTGGGGGTGACATATCATGAAATCGATACCCCATTTCGCAAAGGGACCAATGGAGACCACACGGTGAAGAGGAGCAAGATGTGATCATATCTTATGATTATAGGTCTGGCAAGCGTGGCATTTTTGGATGACGATTATGCAATCGTTAAATAAAGAAGGCCAAAAATACCCTGCTCATAAGATCTTCTGGGCAGTAGCATACCCAGACATATGACAACCACATGCTCTAGAATGGCAGTCATTTAAGGCTTTCTCAGCTTCGTCGAACATGAGGCAGCGTCGAAAAATTGAGTCAATCCCACGACGATAAAGAGTATCCTCGAGGATAATATATTGACGGGCTTGGTAGCGTATTCGACGTCGGTCAGTACTGGACAAATTGGGACGGAAAGTCTGGGTTTGGAGATATATGATGATATTGCCGTACCAAATATCAATGGAACTAATTAGGAAAAGGTATTCATTAGGTAATGAATCAGCTGCTACATTTTCTGTTTCAGATTAGGGAAAGTCACATATCAACCCAACAAACACTAAGGACTTCTTGGACTTAGCTCATTCAAATTCCAAGTCAAATTCCTGGAGTATCACGATCCATTTGGAGTATTTTCCCCCTAGCAATTGACGTGTGAGAATGTGTTGCATAGGGTTGTAGTTAGAAATTACCGTAGTCTTGCGAGAGAGGATATAGTGCTGAAAACATTCAACTGCTTGGACGGCTGCCAAGGCCAGTTTTTCGACATGTAAATACCTGGTTTTGGTGGGCATTATACTTCAACTCAAGTAATAAATAACATGTTCGTCATGAGAATCATCCTCTTGGATGAGAACCATAGCGATGGTGTAATCCGAGGCTGCGAGATAGAGGAAATAATCATGACTGTAATCGGGGGGGGGGGAAGAGAAGCGGAGAATGTGTCAGGGAAAGTTTCAAAGTGTTGAAGGCTTTGTTTGTGATGGTATCCCATACGAACTTAGACCCCTTTTTGAGTAGTCACATAAATCCAAGAGTTATCTCGGCGTAGTTCGGGATGAAACGACGAAGAAAGTTTGCTTTCCCTTGCAAACTTTGTAACTGGTGAAGTGTAGAAGGAGGAGGGAGATTGAGAATCACCTCGACATTTAAAGGATCTACCCTGATCCCTTGACGTGAAACAACTAAAGCCTAGAAGTCGGCTGATTTTTCTACGCAGAAAATGCATTTGTGAGGATTCAAGCGTATATGGTAAAACTGACAGTGGAGGAAAATGGCTCGGAGGTGGATTGGATGATCGACCCGGCACATGGAATGAGCAGGGAAGTCATCAAGATAGGGCTACACGATGTGCTTGATATCATGGAAGGCATAAGACATAGTGCATTGAAAAGTTGCGCCAACGTTCTTTAGACCAAAAGGAAGTTTCCGATAGGCGAAAGTGTCCCAAGGACAAATGAAAGCGGTTTTGTGTTGATCCTCGAGAACAATATTGATTTGATTGTATCTGGAGAAACCATCCATCAGAGAGAATATTTCTCTTCCGTCGCAATCGTCGATAATCTGATCGACGAAGGGTGTAGGAAAGTTGTCTTTAGGACAAGCTTTGTTAATATCCCTATAATCAACACATACGCAGATTGTGCCTTGTTTCTTGTTGATCAGGACAAGATTGGAAACCCAGTCAGTGAGGGCCACTAGGTAAATAAAGCCGGCTTTGAGAATTTTCTCGACTTCAAGCTTAATAGCAGCCGCTTTACGTGGGTGAACTGAACGAAGGCATTGCCAGAACGGTTTAGCATCTGGGTATGTCTTAATCTCAGGTATCACAATGTCGGGGTCGATACCGGGAATTTCTTCATAGCTCTAGGTGAAGACATCATGAAATTCTTTGAAAAGTGACTTGTAGGTGACGATTTCATCAGGGGAACATGAGGCTCCGATATGCACATTTTCGACAATTCTAGGTTTGATGGATATGTCAAGGGGAATAGTGGGTGAGATATTGCTTAAGTTCCCTTCGGAAAACACATCATGTGTGGACTCGGTAACGGTTGAAATGATGACAATGGTCAATGAGGTCGAGATCCATTGGTAGCTCTCGATGGTGTGTTGTTCCAGGAAGAGGATGGAACGGTGATGTCCATCGTTCCAAGGGGTGTTTTCCATGATAGACATAATCATCTCGTCCATGGGAAAAATGACGTGGAAAGGATCTAGAGATAAATCACCAAGAGAGGGGGTAGAAGGGGTTGCCGATTGAATGGTCTGATAGGCATATTCGACCAGGCTCAAAGGCATTTCATCACCGTAACAAAGATGATCGTCAGGGTCGGGTACCATCCATGGGTCATGAGATGCAGGGGTTCCGTGAATTGAGGTGGAGACCATGTTTATTGAAGTGACAGACGAGTGTGGAACATCGGGTGGTGGAATGAGGAAGGTACCCATTAACAAAGAGTCTTTGAGAAGACCTAAACTGACATTTTCGTAGCAAAGGGGGGTTTTGGCGATGAACGATATGTTGCCAATACGCGTATCTGAGTTAAAGAAGGCTAATTGGTCGACGATGATTACCTTTCCTTGATGTGGGAAATGTATAACATGAAAAAGAGTCAACACAACTGCGCGCATGGAATCGATCCAGCTACGACCAAGCATAAGATTGTAATCAAGAGGAGCGTCAAAGACTTCCACTTTGACTTGGACCGTTTTGCCTTCTAGCATGATTGGCAACGAATGAAGGGCACCGTAAGGCTTAAAACTAGAGCCATTGAAGGCTTTGAGTGTGTTATGGGATTCAGTCAAAGAGGGAGAGCCGATGGCTTTCCAGCAGGTAACAGACATGACACATGTTGAGGCACCCTCGTCGATAACGGTTCTACAAATGTTTTTGTCAGAGACAATCACTTGGATTTGGAATGCGATTTGAGGGGGTAACCTTGGAATGTGATCTTCCAAGTAAAAAATTATTAAATTCAAATCCATTGGGTCGATTCCACCGATAGCTTTCAACAGTGCCTTCCATTGTGTGGGACAAATTTGAAGGACTTTGAGGGCTGACATCGTGGAAGGTGCTTGGGCTAGATCTTCAACAATGCTGTAGTTTTGGGCATCACGAGCATGAGGATTGAAAGCCGATTTACGAACGACACCCTTTGGAGGGGGGCAAAGAACTGTGTCAAGGCTCGATCGTTTAAGATGAAGAGGACCGTGGGTAGGTGGAGTCATGGGAGATGGTTGGACCAATGAAGGAGGCATATCATCAACCTTCTCTTTAGAGGGAGAATAATCTTTGGCTTGAGTGGTAAGTGCGATGTCATTCTTCTTTGAATCACTAGTACACATTAATACATAGGATGTAGTGGAAGGGGAAAGTTGGTCATGAATGACCAATTGGGCCTGTTGTTGAGAGGGGAAGGGTTGGGACAAAACGACTAGAGTGGGTGGTTTCGGGGCCCCTTGAAGGAACTTAGTAACCTCAGCACGTCGTGGATAATCCTTCGTGTAGTGATCATCACCATAGATAAGACAAGGGTATCGAGGTTTGCATTTATCCCTATCGTCAACAGGTGGAGTTTTGGTTTTCTCTGCTTGCAAAGTATTTTTGTCCTCCTTATTCTTACCCTTTCCTTTTCTGGATTTGTTTTTACCAGCTAGGGTAGATTGAACCGCATTTACCTCAGAAGTCTTGTCGGTGGGAGGGGTAGGAGATAGAACATTTTGAGCATTAGAAGAAATGGGTTTGGGGTTGTTGCTTGAGGCAGAATGTGGTTGGGCATGGAAAGTGCCAATCACACCGTCGGCTGTATGAGAAGCACCTGGAGTAGTTGAAGTGGCGGAAGTGGAAGGACGAGGTGCATTAGGGAGTAAGTCATAAAGAGTACCCATTTGTGAGTAAACGAGGTCAAGGTATTGAGAACGACTTATGGTCTGTTCTTCTGTGACAACTCCACCCATGGAAATGTCACGACTGATGTCATTCACGAATGATTTGGTGAACCACTCGACCAACAACTGATCGAGAAGTTTGAGTTTGATGAGACGTCGTCTCCGTTGCCACTCATGAATGTGATCGGATATATGAGTGGATTTGTTTTGTTTAAAAGAACTCAAAATATCGGTCCCCGTTTCATAACGGATCGGTAACTGGTAGTGGGTGAGGAAATCCATAGCTAGGGTGTTGAAGTTGGCGAAGAAACCTTGTGGTAATTCTATATACCACTTCACGGTAGAACCTGTGAGAGTTCTTTGAAAAAGATGTAAATGAATAGAGTCATCCATCAAAGTGTTGGATGAGCACCAGAGGTGAAAAGTCATCACGTGATTGTTTGGGTCCTCCCCCGCTTTGCCATCAAATTTAGGGATGTTAGATGGTAGCTTGGCTGGTATAGTGGGCCAATGGAGAGAGTGATAGATTGGATCGTTTAAAATGCTCGACAGATCCGGGAGGTCCAAAGTGGCCAAGAAGGGTAACTGTCTATTCACATGCAGGTACTAGTGGCTTTGGGGAGGGAGTCTCGTCGGCAAACTAGTGGGACCATAAGCAGTCTGCATATAATGAAAAGATCTAGGCAGATTCGGTAGTGGTTGTGGAGGAAAGTAGCTCATGGGATTGTATCCTTGAACAGGGACGTGAGTTTGAGCATTCGAGCCCCAAATAGGATTGGACGTACCTAGATATGGTTGGAATATACTCGGGGGTATAACAGATGTAGCTGGAGGCTATTGCCCCCCAGTCTATTGAGGATTATGTTATATTAGATGGTTCCAATATTGGGCCAAGGATGGAGATATGTTTTGTCCATAGGGTGGGGTCGGTGGGGGTTGTCCTCCAATCAGGGGTTGAGTTCCAATTGTGGGTTGTGTTCCAATAGGAATTTGCCCTACAAGGGGGGGTTGAGTCAAACCTCCTTGGTGAAATTGTCCACCAACAAGAATCTGGTAATTTAGTGTGAGCGACAGAATGGTGTCACTAGGATTGGTGCCACCGATAGAGGATGGAAAAGGTCCTCCAAAAGGGGGTTGAGGAAATGTCGGAATGAAACCGGGAGGAGAGTGCCCAGAAGAAAAGGGACCACTGGGAGTTTCGGATGGGGTTTGCGTAGAAGTGGAAATAGAAGCATTCAACGCACGGTATCCCAGTGGAAGTGTCGGGGTGACACTGGGCGAGAGCGGTGTGCCAATGGAGGATTGATTAGCCGCTGTAATCCCGGTGTGAATACTCATAGTATCTGTGTAATGCACCATTTGTAAAGGGAGGGTCAAGATGTGGTTAGCTCGTAGAGCTTCTGTACCAGAAAAATAATAAGCAATAGTAAAAGGTATTGTGTTTGGGTCAGAGTTTTTGGGGAACGCAGGTGAGACAGTGATATCAACGCCTGCTCCTAAACCAAAGAGATCCCGTATAAAAATGCCAGTAGTCCAAAAAGGATCTTGTCCCTCAGGTCCTAGAAAAGGTCCAGTCGGTGATCCAGAGGACAAAACAACCAAGTCTTCGGAAGAATTCACTCCCATAATACGTCTCCCAGAATCGGGGTGAAGTCAAAAGTCCTCTCGAGAATTGGTAATTCAGAACCGTTCTAGAGAGTCAGTTCTTTCCACTTGTGGAGTGGTGACATCTTGGACTTCACTCTGTTGAGGAGAGCCCTCTGGCGAGCTTGTAGGCAAGGGTTGGGAACCTTCCAGATTTTCTGGGGGTAAGCCCTGCATTCTACGTGAATGACGTGGAGGGTCTATTATGAACGAGTTACAAACTTACGAAGAAAATCCTGTGGTCAACTTGGGTAAACAAACATCATGTGCCAGTAAAAATTCTAGGAAACAACACCAAGCAAACAAGACCTTCTAATTCTGAGGTTACTAGTTGGTGATGAAATCCAAAGTCACAACAACGAGACGAGAAGGGGCTGGGCTAGGGTGGAAAATTTACGCTGACGACCTGCTTAACGGACTTACACCTTGGTGCAAGCTCCCACACATAATTGTGGGTATACTCTCCAAGGAGCCCGAGTGAGTTTGGCCAATGTCGATTCCAGGTACCATGAAGACTTGCCCCTTCATAGTCACCTTGTGTAAGACCCTAAAAAGATAGGCCGCTAAGGTTACCATCGACAACAATAAAGACTGGGGGGACAATCGACAGTCTAATCCACACGCAAGGGTAGGGTATCTAGCCCGAAATCAACTTGAGAGGCTTCCACTCATCATTGTGGGTATACCTTCAAGTGACCCTCGTAATATGTGCAATCTCTACACTGATATCAACAAAGCAGGGTGAGTAACTCTGTCAATATCAATGCGACCTCGGGTTTGACCCTTGTGTGAGAAGGGCTTCCCAGGACAAAATGTTGCAAATGGAATTTAACACTCCTTAACACAAGATGCTATTGTGTGTTTTGTGCTTTGGAGAGTGTATCTCTCTGCCTATTCCAAAGCTCTAGCCTAGCTAATTGTTGGTATAATAGAGCCCTAGAAAAGAGTTACTAGTTAAATTTTAAAATTGCACAATATTATTAAAGGCTGTTGTTACTCAAAGGAAACAGAAATGAAACCGATGTTGTGTTAGACTCTGACCCAACAATGCAAAGACAGGAATGAAAAATATCAATTCTTGTTCGATGAATCCTATTTACAAGAGGGAAAGAGGAGTTTTCTGGAACAATCTTGAACTACGATATACAATTTTGTTTAAAATGCAATCTTCAACGAATCACGTAACAATGACAATTCTCTATTTGTTCTATTTCAACGATTGATTTCCAATATTTTCAAAATGAAAATGCTTTTAAAAAGAAAAATGTTTTTTACTTTTCAAAAAGAACCACCATGGTGGTGAAACTAAGGAAAACCAATAATTAACGAATAAGGAATAAACAAAACCCAAACCAATCTTTCAATGGAGACAAAAATGACAAGCAGACAAGACTAGTCTTTTCAATTGCATGAGAACAATGATTTTCCAAGTAATGAGCAAATGAGAAAGATAAACAATCCCAACTTTCAAACCGATCACCGACTCCTAACAAAACAAGTACCCAGATTCCAGGATCAAAGATTATATCCTTGCTAAGAAAAGTCAAGAGATGAGAGTTGAGAAAAAGATGGACAAGAAGAGCCTTTGATTTCCAAAGACTGATTGTGCACAAAATCCGAAGTCAAGAAAAAATCAACCAGTGGTCCAAGAAGTTATTTTCAGACACACATATAGATCTGGGCATCTGAGCATACAAAAACCTTAATTCCAAAAAAATTAAAAATGGGGTCGCAGGCTATTAGTAATGTACAATGTGAGAATGGAGCATTCCCGCAGGCTGGCCTCAAGCAGAGTGCGAACTCAAGGGGTTCTCACAGGCCACATAGGGGTTCAGTGCGAGAAGGCCTAAAACTAGGAAAAATTTTGGAAAAGGACAAAATTTTTGAAGGGATTTCTGGACCCAGAGAGTCTGTCAGGGTCTCCTGAAGACTCAGAGATTGATAGAAATGAAGAAAGGTAAGGCAAGAGAAAATGGCCAAGGAAAAACACCAAAAACCATTAAAAAATGGGTTGCATCCCCAGTGGAGTCACCAATTTTGTTATTGGACTAATCGGTAGGTGCGGACACTAACAGATCTCCCTAGATCCACCTGGATTTAGAACAAAACATGACAGGACATGACTCTTTCCCTAAGTTACGACCATTGAATTAGCTAGTAAGGAGGAACAAGTGACATACCTTTGTATCACTTCCTTAAGTCTTTGTTGCTCCCTCTTCGCTCCAGTGTTCTCATGAGGTCAAGACCAAGACAACACAAACCAACCAAAGTGAAGATAACAAAATGTATTCTATGTCAACTTATGCATATGATTAAGGAATTACACAATAAAGTAAGAGTGACTTTATGGGAAAGGGACATGCCGCTGTATCATATTAATTGAAAGTAGAAGATACAACCTGATCGCCTTGATGTCGCAAGCTTCCTTTCAGTGACTCTTGGTTCCAACACACACACTTGCTCTGTACTTGCATGAGGAATATCTAATTCCTCTTGATAGACCTACTAGAGTCTCCAAGCTTCTGTTCAAGCAGGGTTCTTCACACAATTCCTTCACCAATTCTTCAATTAATCTTGCTTAACCTTTTCCATGAGAATCCTTTCAATATATAGGAGAGGGTGAGATGGTTACATGGATGAGAATGATCCCACCAAATCAAAGAAGCCAATAAAATGACAACCATACGAATGCCAACTCATTTTCTAGAAGATTCCCTTCTAGAATCCTCGAGACTTCTTCTCTTTTCCAAGCTTAAAAACAAGTTCGCACCCTGTGTATAGAGAAACCTGTGAGAATATCACACCCTATATGAAGGTGGACTGCAAGAATGGGTCAATCTCGCATCCTAGGCCATATGTAGCCTGCGAACTCACTTTAAAAATATGTTTTTTGGAAGGAGATAAATGCCACTTTTCTCAGGAGAAAGTTCTTGTTGGGAGCCTGAGTACACTATTGTTAATACATCACCAAGATGACCAAAATCATGTGTAACAGTTGGACAGTCAACTTAGCATCTCCAAACACTGATATCTCTTCAATCCCCATGTCCTTTGCAGCCCTCAAACCTAGAACAAGGGCTTCATATTTTGCCACATTATTGGTAGTTTCAAATTCTAACTTGTAGGACAGAAATATAGTTTCCTGAGCAGGGGAAACAAGGACCACTCCATCACCAGCACCTTATCTAGAAGAATCTCCATCAAATAACATTTTCCAAACAAAGGTAATCAAAGGAGAATCTCCACAGAGAGTAATGGACTTTCTGATCTCAAGAGGGGTCTCAAGGGCATCGATGAGTTGTAATAACTGTTTTCAGATTTCTGCGGTGAGGAATTTCAAAATCATTTGCCGGAGAATCCACAGTTGGTGTCATTTTGTCATCGACGTTTCGAATCCGGATCAGGATTCATCATCGGACGATTAGTCCTGATGATGAATCCCGATCCAGATTCGAAACGTCGATGACGAGTTGTAATAAGCTAGATCCCAAATCAGTATCCAGGGAAAATATAGGATGATTGGTGGGGTCTGCTTCATCGCTGATAATGTAGGCCAACTGAGCTTCTCTGTATAGTCTTCTATGCTCCCCCCCAAACACAGGAATGGTAGCATATGTGAGGTCCATCTGCAGTGTTCCCCCAAGTCTTTTTTATCCAAGATCTTGACAACAACATGCCGAACTTGGGAGGGCTATCAGCCACCACGATGTCCATGACCACACTTTTCATGGGCAACTGAAATAAGGTTACAACCAAATATTTGATGACCCCAAGACATTGTACTCTCCTCGAATCAAAAGAATACAAATCATGATAAGCTTTTGTGATTTCTAATTTGAGTTCTTCCATGACAATTTTGGGCATGAGATTATGAGATGCCCCTGAGTCCATCAGACAATTATGTAGTACCTTATCATGTATATTTAGGGATGTATAGAAGGGAGGGGATGAATCATCTTTGTCTTCTATCATGGGACCTAAGATAACTACTAGTTTTTCATCTTGCAGATTGATTGAGTCTGTGGGATGATTTGGGGTTTCAGGTAGCAACAATTTAGAGAGGCTTCTTTTAAAATCTTCATGCTTGACCAGCTCTGAAAGGGGTACATGGATTCTGATTTTCTAAATTTCATGCTCAAAGTTGAAAGAGGAGGGGGGCTTCAGAATTTCTCTCACTTCTGGGACAAGATTTTTAGCTACTAGTGAGGGGGTTTGAATCTTCTTACCTTTGCTGTCGTCTACTACATCTTTGGCAGAATTTTCTTCTCTGGTCAGCTGATCAGGAACATCAAGATTTCCTTCTTTCTTCTTTGACCCGAGGTTATATTTATTGAGACTGCTATTGGCCTTCTCCCCCTTACTTAGCTCATTTATTTGGCTGTCCATAAGGGACTCCTCGTATGCATATTGAGTTAAACGGGGAAAAGGTGAGGTGTCTCCAAGACAATGGATTTCAGGATCAAGCTCTTCTTCCTCCCTTTCTTCATCAGCAACCAGGTTATTTTGAAGAGGAGTTTGGATTTTCTAATCATCCCTGTCTCTGCTTCGAGGCTCTCTTGGAAGTATCGAAGGGGTGTTATTTGGTCTTTCGAAGTTGCCTCTGTTATCAACATTTTTTGCATTCTTATAACCTTGTTTCCCTTCAAACTTCATCCTCTCCATTTCTACAGACAAGGACTTCACCATTTTGGTTAATTCATCCACTTGAGGGTGGGGTGCAGGAGAACCAGAGGTTGAGGCCTTAGACCTTCCCCTTCCTCTGTCTCTATCAACTTTATTCTTAAGTCTTTCAACTACCAACACATTGGATTATACTTCTAGGGCTGCATCTTGCATATGAGCCAAGGAAGTAGCTCTTCTTTCTCTGAGCAGGAGGCAAAAATCAGGGTCAAAAGCACTAACATAAGTAATTTTGGTAGAGGCTTCTGTGGGATTTATCTCAGCAGGGATATTATTGTACATTTTGTTGAATCTTTTGGAGAAGTCAGAGACAGATTCTCTCTCCTTTCTCTTTAGTGGCCCAAACTCTGTGATATAATACATAAAGTCTTTTTTATCCCCCCACTGCCTCAAGAAAACATAATCTAGAGCCTCAATCCCAACAACGGATCCATGGGTCAATCCTCTAAACCATTTCCTAGCCTCACCATCAAGGCTCTGGACAAATACTCTCATCTAGACATCTTCGTTTTCAATGTTCAGATTATCTGCATAACTGTAGAAGGCAGCAAGGTTCTCTTAAGAAATTATGTCTTCTTCTCTAGTGAACTTGAGCATGTACTTTAAGTAATCTCCAGCAGGGAGAGAATTCATTGGCTGAGGTAGGACTAGAGGAGCATATCTTGCATCCACTATGGCATCCATTCTGTTTCTAGGAGGATTGGCACTTGCCATAGGGATGATTGGTGGAAGAGAACCAGGAGGAGAAGGGGTTCGAACAGGGGAGAATGGAACTGAGCTTCTGGGAGGAAAAAGAAATAGTAGGGGATTTGGAAAAAAAGCTACAAGGCTTGGGGAAGCAGAGGTTTCCCTTTCTGTAGTAGCAGCAACAGTAATAGGAGGGGTGGTAAAGCCCGGGGTAGGAAAATCTTCTAAGGCACTGGGTCTACACCATGGTATAATTTTAGGGGAGAGAGGAGTGACAAGGATTTCTCCTTCCAATCCTAGACCAGGAGGGGTAAAATCAACAGGAACACTCCCAAAATTTAAAGTTCGGGAAACTCCAACAGAAGGTACAACAAGATAATGAGAAGCAGGAATTGGAGTTTCTATAGAAAGACCATGAAAATTATCAGAAATACCTAGTTCAACAGTAGAATTACTCTCTTTGAGGGCCTTTCCCTTTCTGATAATTTTCTTTGGGTCCACTTCAGGTGTTGCTAACGGAAGCTATGGATTAGACCTCATGTGTCTACCCCTATAAGCCACAACTGAAACAATGGAGTCGTCAGTGGATTTACCTCAATGGAGTCGCCACAGTGGAGTCACTAGGTGCACACTTGCAATCTTTGATGTACTAAGTTTTGATGAACCTTCATAACCAGTAAGCTTTGTCGTTCAATCCCAAGGAAAATCTTCAATTCATCCTCGGCAACGGCACCATAAATGTTAGCACTAGAAGTCACCTCTGGATTGCAACAGAGGTAAGCCCAATACCCATCTGTTTTTATGTCACAATTAATTTTAAGGGGGTCTAATGGATGCAAACTCAGGACAATATCGCTTTAATTCAGAAAATTGGGTTGGTATGCATGAGCAGGTGAGGTCTTGATCTAACTTCAGTCAGTAAGTTGTAGTAAGGGAGAGTAGGGGAAGAACTTGAGGAGAGTGAGGAGGTCTGCTATGGACATCTGGTCTTCCAGTAGCCTATGGAGGAAAAGCTTCAAATACAAGATTCTCTTGAATCCAAAACTTCAGGAAACTAAAAACACCATAACAATATTGCAATCAAACATACATTACAATACAGTCACAACAACTTGACTGGATCATCCATGCCTGAGTCTTCAGTATCAGAAGCAAAAGAGATGAAAAGAAAGTTGACTGTCATTAAACAAGAAGTCTCAAATGGTAATACATAACCAAAGAACTAGAGGCCTCATTAAAACTTTACAAATCGGGAGCGTAGCTCAACCATCGCCACTAAAAAAATATGAGGAAGACTCCTATATACTCAGAGAAAAACCACAGAGATGTGCTTGAGTCTCTGCATTGAAGGCATTATGTCTGCATGCTTCCTGTCAGACTGTGCATGCAGTCTCTTGTCGGAAGCGAGATCTGTCAGATGCAATCGTGTTTCAGGAAGGTTATGCAACTTAGTCGACTTGCTAGCAGTCTTTTCTCAGGCTTTCCATTTATGGTGGAAACGATGTTCAACCACCACCAACCAACCTCAATAACTGCTTCATTGGGATTGAGAAGGCCTGAGTGAGAACTACACCTGTGGAACTTGGCGACCTCTACATTTTGCCACCTGGATCTAAGTTGGAGGCTTGCGGGGAGGCCTAACAATGGATGAGAGATGGCCAGGTGAGTGGCTGTGGATGGGAAGAGGAGACTGAGGATAGCGTGGGGGCCACATAAGAAGGAGTTGAGGTGGGATGGGGAAGAGGTGATGTGGAGCGAAGTGGTACAGGTGGCATGAGATGAGAAGGGGATATGTGACAGGCGGGATGGTGAGTGGAGGATAGGTGCCGACGGGACAGTTGTGGGGCGACCACTTGTCAACCAATGATAGGGTGTTATATGCACATGCACATATGGGGGCTGCGAAAAGTGGTTTGACTCTTCACCGCTTTTGGGCCCGATATGCATCTTCGACTGACACGTTGCATCTCCGCAAAACCATGGTTTCGATCCTGGCCCGCCGTTTAGATTTTAACGTCCGCGCATGTTGCAGCCCCAATATGATCAACGACTGTCGATCTGGGGGAGAGGTGAGATCTAGACACGTCGACCAATTTTGGTGCCTCCGCAAAACTTTTATATGCGTGCTAACTTTGGAGTCCTTCCAATTGCGTTTAGATGTAGTGCTTCATTAAACTTGTGCAAGGGAAAAAATCGCCATTGTAATTGCCTTGGCCTACTTTGAGCACTGGCGGTTGCCACCTGCGCCTTGGAATAATAACAATAATGTGCTAACAAGAGGTATGCAACATTTTGTGTATGGGAAGATGACCCTTTCAGCTTTAGCAGTCTTCCATCTTCCATTCTGGTCATGACAACCATGTTGTCTGAATCCTTCTTTATTTCAAAATTTCCACTGAACATATGAACATAGTGACCTTGTTGTCTAATGTGCACAAGGGACAACAAGTTCCTTTGTAGCTCAAAAAGATAGAGTACATTATGTAGATAAAAATCAGGGAGTCCATGCAACTTAAGCTTGATGGTGCCCATTCTTGAAGGCTTGAGACTTGATCTATCTGCAAAATACACTATGCCATCTACATTTTCATCAAAGTCTTCAAAAAAGTCTCTTCTGAATGTCATGTGGGAGGTTGCACCCATGTCAAGAAGTCATGCATCTCCCCAAGAGGCAAATGAAGTGTTAAACAATTCTTTAGTTACCCCTATATTGCAATGGGAAACAACGTAATTAGTAGGTGCTTTACCTTTCACTGGTTATAAAGTTTTACCTCTTTCTTCTTTCTAATTATGTCTATCTTCTTTGATTTTCTCCTATGGAACTCTGCAATCAATCGCTTCATGTGACCCATTCCTTCTACAATGGATACAATGAAGATTAGATTTTTCATGGGAATTATACCAACCCCTTTATCTTTGAGCTTCTTCTTTCTGCATCCTTTCATTTCAAAAATTTAGTCCATCCCTCTTTAATGGTTGAATGGGATGTTGATGGGTTGAGATCCCCTACCTGAAAATGGAAAAGCATGGTACTGCTGAAAAAGATGCAGTGGAAAGAGAGAACTCAAAATATTTGGGGCCACATGAGCTCCGCCTTTACTAGCAGAACAACGAGATCTTAATGCAACTAGAAGGAGATAACGACTTAGGAAAAAGCAACACCATTGTTTCCACTCACCAACCATAATTTACTAAAGCGGGTAGGATCTACTAAAGTGCTAGAGAAGGATAAACCATGACAAGGCCCATATGTGAGATCTTCTTGTTATAGCAACATTATCCTCAATGTATAATAATGAGGTTGAGAGTTCTATAGGTTTGGTTGATTTACCTTTCAATGTATCTCATGGAAAATTTTCACGTGACTTTCCCAGCCCTTAAGACAATGCCTCTGGTATACTTTAACGACATAATGGTTTTTCACTTGTGGATCAAATAGCCATCAAAGGTTGGTTTGTGGGTGAATTTGTGGATCAGATCAGATCGGTGAAGGTAGATGAGGACTAGATGTCAAATTCGGTTTGCATGGGGTTCTAAGAAAACTAATACTAGTGCTATGATACCACAACTCCTCATCTTAACCCCGATACAACTCCAACATTGAACAACATTTGGAGCAGCTTGAAACCACACCACTTAGTGTTGCTTTGTTGGATTTTTTGGGGAGTTGTGCTAGCACCAACTAGAATGAGCATGGACGACTTGAAGTCATTTAGTTCAGTGGTTCCAACAATCCTAAAATTAGATATGCAGAATTAACCATGTCCACAACAACTTCCAACATTAACAGTTGTATGCAAGATTCTTTTCACAACAATCTCGATGGACATTCCTCGTATTTTTTATTTCTCTCTCTCATCGTGTTAGGGTTTCAACAATGCAATGTGAGGGAGTGACCGATGAGGGGTGACATGAACATGGGATCAACAATGGACACAAATTAGGGTATCTGAGAGCTAGACAACATAAATGAGGACACGGGGAATAACTAAAGAGATAGAGCGCGAGGCAGATTGACAAATTGAGAGATGGAGAGACTAAGAGACGTTTCTTCTATAGAAATAAAACACCTAGGGAAGATAATCATGGAGTTAAACAACAACTCTAATACCACTGTCAAATACCACTGTCAAGCCACACCTTGGGAGAAAACATAACTCCAAGGATGTGATTTGCATTAACATGATAGGTGCATAAATATAAAGTAAATGATTGTTGGTCTTCTTTAATGGATAATTTTTCGTATCACCTACGAATATTCATATTTACATTAATGTTACAATAATGCAATCTCAAGAATTATATGTCCAACAAAAATGTAATAATGTCCTCATCTTGATTGCTCAAACTTCTTAATTTTTCCAGGTGAAAACCAACATCTGTGGTTGTGCAATACAACTACTTGAAGTCATTTTTTTTTTTAAGAACTCATTTTGAAAAAGAATAAAGTAAATAAAATATTTTTATTGAAAACTGACAACCTAACAAACCATATCTATTGGCATCCTTTACTAAAGAAAACCCATAACCTAACAAACCATATCTATTGGCATCCTTATCAAAAAAAAAAAAAAACACAAGAAATAACTATTATGAAAAAATACTACCAAGTGGCTTTAATAAAAGACCATAAATTTAAAATGTAAAAATAGTTGTTTCACATAAATTCAGATTTGAATTGAAACACCAGATAATAAACCTTCACGGATGGATATGTGTATAACTTTCATGGATATTTGAATGAAAATAATGGAATTTGAACCTTTGTGTGCACAAACTAGATTCAGAACACTGTGTGCACGATCTCAGGAAAAAATCTGCATGCACGGGCTGAAATCAAAACTCTACGTGCACTAGGTGCAATCGGAACATTGCGCGCACGATCTGAGGAGGATCTTCCTTTCTTCCAGTGAGCAACGAATATATCTTGAGTGCATGACTCCTTAAGTTAACAATCTGAAACCATGAGCCTCAATTTCTAGTGAAGTCCTTTCAATCCACGACCTCCTCTCTAATTTTCTGTAGGTTCTGTTACCTATTGTCTCCACACTACTCTGCGACCTTTTTTTTGTGGTTCTGATACTAATTTAGGTATCAGAGCCATGAATCCATTTTCACGCTGGGTATGATAACCGACCTTTCATTCTGTTAAAAGCTATTCGCTCTGTTTTTTTGTGTAATATATGTGTGTGTAAAGGATCCAGAGCTGTATCAAGAGTCTCGGGCCTTTGAAAGACAAGGTTTCCACTTCTGCGACTTCCTGATAGTGTAACTAGTTTCTACCTGAGCAGTTGGCCAGGAGCCTAGCTAAAATCTTCTCTATCCGGAGTAGAAGACTAAGTTTAAAAGCCCTGCTTTTCTATGTAGTTATAGTTATCACTCCTACAAATGGATTCTGCAGTTTGTTTTAGATCCATACATAATTGTGTAGAAAGTTCTGTATCTACTTCTGAGTCTCAGCTATGTTTGATGATTCATTATATGCCTACAATAGAGACTCTAGATCCAAGACTACAAGAGATTTATAAAGGCATGAGACCCTCTGGAACACCAAAGTATGGGTTGGGATACATTGAGCAGTGTGATCAGGTTATTCCTGATTGTAGATTTTCAAATCCTTTACCTGAAAATATGCAAAGGCCTTAAATAGATGAAATACTCAAATTTCATTCTGTAATAAAAGGGTGTCCCAAGGGATCCATCGAAGAAGATTGGATAAAAAATATGTTAAACTGGGATTTGTTTACAAATCTTGAAACAAATGACTTCAATATTTCTACATCTAATGAACAGAAAGAAAAACTGTCAAAAAATTGGCAGACTTATATCTCAGAAAATAACACTTGGATTTCCTTCTATGAATGGAGGAAATTAGATCAGAAGATTGAAGTCCAGATGATGGAAGGAGGTTCTGAAACACCTCCAAAACACAAATGGAAAAGTCTAGAAGGACAGATTGTTGAATCAAATTTGAATTTTCCCCCATTCAAGGGCATTGTCCTTGAAGATAACAACAGACAAGTAAAAGCAGTACCTCTATGGATTTCTGATGAAGTCACCCAATTGATGGGTGTTGACAGAAGAGTCCAGTCTTTAGCAGAACAATTAAACTGGACAAACACTGCCTTAAGAGGCATGGCCACTTACACATTTGTGACAAATGATTATGCTAGACGTGGATATATTAGAGACTTGCAAGTCTCTACAAATACTATAGTCCAGTCTGTGAATAAAATTCAAGATAAAGTCACATATGTCAAAGATAAAATGGACTCTGCTCTAACAGAGATATCTTCAAAATCTAGAGAGTCCAATAGAAATCATGAGGAACTAATGGAAGGATTGGGAGAAGCTTTCTCTAATATGGGAAAGTCATTGCTAGAAATGAAACAGAAGGATAGTGTCCCTGATAAACCTATCCCTGATCTTTTTATCCTGCCAAGTCTTCCTATATCTATTTTGTCTCCTGTATATAATCCTTCCGAGATAAAGATAGAAAAGAAATTTCCTCATCACTTTCCTTCCGAAAAGGATACACCAGAATATTCCTCTTCAAAATAAAACCTTTCACTGGTATCCATTCAAAATCCTGCTTATGAAAATCTCCCTCACCATGTGAGTAGACCTCCAGCACCAGACCTCTTGGGAAAGGGAAATTACCTGAAAACCAAACATTTGTAGAAGATTGGTTCCAAGAATGGAACATTGATAGTCTATCTATTGGACAGATCAGACAGATGATTGACAGAATGTATGTTTCATACAAGGTTATGTGTATGAAAGGTAAATCAGAAGTTGAAGAATGCAAGTCAATTATCCAGTGCTTTACTGGAACTTTGAGCAAATGGTGGGAAGTAATTTCTTCTCCAATTATGATTGCAAAAATGGAGGCAGAAGTTCTGAGAGATGACCAAGGAGATATAGTTTACCACATTGATGGGACTCCTCACAACAACATGATAGGAGCCCTTACTACTGCAATTCTTGAACATTGGTGTGGTACTGAAGCTGAGTTAGCAGATAAACATGAACTAATCCTTATGAATATGAAATGCAGAAAGATGTTTGAATATGAAGAATTTCATAAGGATTGGACTCAAAGAATTTTTGAGGTTCAAGATAGTCAGAACCTTCTCTGGAAACAAGTTTACTTAGCAACAATACCTAGTAAATTTGTTGAGTATCTGAAGATGCAGGAAGTCTTCAAACTTCCTTATGAGATGTACACATGGGGAGAGATTTATTCGCTCATTACTAAAGCCTTAGTAGGGTTGTGTGTAAATATGAAAGTTCACAACTCTGTAAATAAGTTATTTGATTTACCTAATAGAAATTCAATCTGTGAGAAGTATGGTTTATATATTTCAGGCCCTGTAAAAAGAAAGAGAAAAAATAAAAAAGAATTCAAAGAAAAGAAAAAAGAAAGGTACAAATATAGATACAGACCCAAAACACATTACTATGAGCTTGAGGATATTAAATTGAGATCTCACTCCCATCAGGCTAGACAACAAGTACAGTGTTGGATCTATGGAAAAGCTGGACACATTGCACATAACTGTCTAGAGAACAAGGCATCTAGGATGTCAAAAGGTAAATATTCTAAACATAAAGCCAAAGAATCCCAGGCTAGTAAACAATTAGCCTTAAGATTACACTGCAACATATGCGGGGAAAATAATCATGAAACAAACCAGTGCCCACACAATCCTTTCCCAAAAAGAGAAGAAGTACATCTGCTGCAACAAGGATGTTGTTCATAATCTACTAGTGCTTCTGAGTTTGACTATAGCTCAGAAGAAGAAGTTTTGATGAATCAGGATTGCAGTTGTAAAAATCCTAATTTTTGCTCCTGTCAAGATAGTTCAGAAAGTTTTGAGTCTGAATCAGAACTAGATCTCCGACAAAAGATAAAAATTTGCATGTTCAGTAATGTGGGAGACCAAGAAGCACATATGTTGGCACAAATCAAGGCCTTAATAGAAGGTGATATGAAGAATTTGCTTCTTGAAACATTTTTGAAAACAGTCAAAACAGAACAAAGGTCAAGGTATGTTGAATCCTCCAGAAGAGAAACTTTGTTTTTAGAAGCTTCTTTTGATAAAAACACAATTTTTTTTATCAAATATAATAAAGAAGCAAAACTGCAGAATACTTCAGTAACAGATCTAGCCAGAGAAATGATTCTTTTGAGAAAAGAAGTTACTGAGTTAAAAGAAAAATTGAGAAAAATGGAAGAAGAGTCTGAATATAATTTCAAAATAGACTCTTGGGCAAGACAAGAAATCAAAGAAATCAGGGATCAATTGGATTCCAGACCACCACCTCTAGAGGATGCACCTTTTGAAAATCCAAAATCCTCAGCTCAACTCTAAGGGCTAACAGCAATGAAGATCTTGCCCATTAGATTTCAGAAGTATTAGCTAAAGATAAAGCTAGTAATCAATTCTAAAATCTTTCATTTGAATGCATTATTAGATACAGGCTCAGATATGAATTTAGTGCATAAAGATTTGATTCCCCATAAATATTGGTTTCCTAGTATCTACTTTGCTATAGGTCTGGGGAATATATCTACAGATATGGATTTCGAAATTCCCAAAGGAATTCTATTGTTTGATGAATATGCACTAGGAATGAAATTCTTGTTAGCAGAATTACCAGTCGACTGCATCCTAGGAACTCCGTTCCTATCTGCAGTAGAGTCACATGGCTCTTCTCAAACTTCCAAAGGTGATCCTGGATATTTTATCACCTTACCAAGTATTAATGGCCATCCACCAAAGCAGAAAACTTTGGCCTTTATTTCTAAATCACATGCTCAAGTTGCTTACTGTTCAAAGAGTATGGTAATAATAAATACTTGGGATGACTATAGAAATGCTCCAGCCACTGAATACCTGGATGATAACACTAGCTGGAAAATATATTGTGAAAATTGGGTGCCTCAATGGCAGTTGAGATGGTCTGAAGGAGTAGAGTTTGGTTTACCAGGATTTTCAAGAAATACCAGCATTCATGTTATTCCGCCACAACATGTGATAGGCCAAATGCACCAGGCATCCACTATTGCAGCCAGGCAAACGTTGGTAGAAATGGGAGACTTAACCAGGATCAGATCTTCAAACAGAAACTGGTTTTGTCAACAAACACAATCATGGAACCAAACTCCAACATGGAACTTTTTCCAGATCAACAGGATGAGAGATTTACAGTCATGGCCACAACAGGATCCAAATCAAACATTATTTCAAATAAATTATTTTCAATATAAAGCAATGTGGGATAATGTTTGTTTATGGACCGACAGGTACAGGTACTATTACTGTATGATCAAGTTTTCAGTTCAGTTTTCTTCATTTCCTGAACCAGAATGGCTCTTATATTGGTGGAAAAAGTTTGGCTTGAATTCCAGTGCTATACATCTGGATGTAATTGACACTGCCAGAATGTTTCTATCCCCTCACAGAAATTTCCCAAATACTATTTATAATCTCCAGTAGATTTATGAAAGTGATTACAAAATGCTTTTTGTTAGAGAAAGACATCCATGGGTCATCAAGACATGGTATGTCCTACAACAAGATGAAGACAGCAATGAGGATCTTGAAATGTACCACGAAATCTACACCCAACACTGGGATCCAGCTCGCTTTCGACATTTTCATGATCAACTAGTGGAATAATGATGCATGTCTCACTGGCCGACAAACGGTGCCAGTCGGTTTCCATGGGTTGATGATACCAACCTCCACAGTGTACTTCATGTCTAAATAGCTGACAGTGGTGCCATTCGGGTTTAGTGGGTTGATGTGACCAATATCCACTGTGTAATGTAATAATGAGCATCTTGGAAACTTGGAGCACTTCTCCAACTTTTGGCATGGTTTGACCCGCATTTCCAAGATTCCTCTCTATGTGTCATTTTGAGTTTGATGGATGGTCGGGGAATCTTGCATGACTACCCTGTCAGATCTAGAATAGTATTTACTTTTCTTAGTGGAGAATAAAAGGCTTTGATTTGGTTGGAAGAATCTTGCACGATTGCTACCACCAAATCTCTAAAGCAGATTTAGTGGAAGACATGTAGGGTCCAATGTCTTGTCCAGTCTCATCGATGAAATGATTCTCTTCTCCAAAAAATTGTATATAAGGAGATGAGAAGCTCATTCTCAAGGAGGCAATTCATAGTTAGTTAGTCTATTAGTAGTCTGAGTCTTTTTAAAGCTCCCTTATGTCTGAGCTTTTGAGTCATTCTGTGTGTATGCAATTCTGCAAAAGTCTGTAAGTGTGTTGTGTGAGCGAGTAAGAGTGTTGAAGGAAAATCTCCCTGCGGACAGGTAGATCTCCTCTTGAGAGCTAGACTCTTAACTCTTAAGATAGAAGACGCTTAACGTGGACACTAACTTCCTTTCAGATCTATACAAACTAATGCATGAGGAGGAAGGAGAAAAGAAGTACCTTTTATCGACGTTTGTCCCTGCACGCTCCGAGTTGAACTCCAATCTTTCGCTCCTCGATGAGTCCTATAGGCAAACAACAATACAACCACTTCCTGCTCTATTGATATTAGCTTGAAATAGATCTATCTATCATAGACAAGTTTATGCGAAATTAAACACAAACTAGAAAGAAACATGCCAAGCGTGTCATATTAATGAGAACAATGATAGAAGTAGCTTACAACCATAGATGTGAATGTGATAGCTTCTTCAAGTTCCCTTTGTCTAACCCTTTCTCAAAAGATCCACAATCCAGATGCCCACAACTTTACTGATCACTTTCCTCCAGTTCACTGTATGTTTCCTATGAGATCATAGGTTTCATGCTTCCAATTCTTCCTCTTTTCCACCATGATAGAGCCTGTTTATATAGGTTTAGAGAGGCTTAACCTCTTGAGGTATATTTAGGGTAAGTTGAAGATTTCCCTCCTTGAACCAAAGATCTTCTCCTAAGATCATGACTGAACCAGGAATTCGAATGCAACTGCCTTTCAAGATTGAAAGATCCTCCCCTTATTCTCCTCAATAGATCAACTACTGCCCAGATTAGACAATGCTCCCTCAAAAGGGGCATCAGGGTGCTATAACGCTCCCTTAGAGGCTCAAGGGGGGTGCTAGCGATCTAAAGATCTGTAGTGCTCCTTCAGAGGGGAAATTTGGTGTTATAACGCTCCCTAACACCTTATAGGGGAGCGCCAATGCTCCTAAGGATGATGTAGGGGAGCGCTCCCTTCTAAAACTTTAGTTTGAAAGCTTCTTTTAGGCGGGAAGAGATATCTGACTTTAGTTAACCATCCCTCTTCCTCCAAATCATGTGTTTGAGGATTTTTGAGTGTCTCTTTAGTGTCGTCATCATGGCAGTATGCTTTGTTTGATACATGCGACACTTATGAACAACATGCGACACTTGCGAGCAACGTGCGACACTTGCGAGCAACGTGCGACACTTGCGAGCAATACGCGACACTTGCCAAAGCGAGTAACGTTGATGTGTAACAGATTTCCCCCCAAAGTATGAAGTTAGAAGACAAGAACTAATAGCTAAAATGCTTTGTAGACTTTCAAGCAAGGGTGTAGACACGGAGAACTTGATAGAAGCTGCACACAAACATCCAACAAATATCATGACATGTTTCAAACCCAAGGTAGGCATACCTATGCTTGGGTGATCAAGACTTGCGAGATATGGCCGCCATAAAATACACTGTGGATCCATAATTGTATTGATAAAAAGGTATAGCCACTGAGGATACAGTGTGGATCTATACTTTGATGACCTGAACTGATCGTAGCCACGAAGAATACACAGTGGATTTACGAGATGACAAGACATAGCCACGACCAATACAAAGTGGATCTATGTAATAATATATGTGTCATTGTTCAAGAGAAACTCCTTCGCAACCTATGAAGGTACATATCAAAGTGATCATCCAACCCAGGGTCTTCTTACCAATCCCGATGTAGTACGAATCTAACCATGTGAATAGATGTCCTGATGTCGAACATGGCAGAAACCACTTGATTACCGGTCAGTGATGTAAACCTTTAACAAGTGTGAGGGAGATCACCATCAATGTCAATGATTCCCAAGGTACCCTAGTACATTCCAACGAATGTGAATGGATGAGCTAGAGTCAAACATCCGTGGAAGCATCCGATCAGAGGCCAATGATGTAAACCCACTGTCGGACGTGAGGAGGCCTGCCATTGAGGCATGCAGGTCCCAAAGTACTAACTGGTTTCTAAGCCTAGTTCTCGGATAATGTGTTGAAGTCAACAGGAATAGACTCGTCGAGGGAGGGCCTTGATGTATCCCCCATCAATGACATGAAACAAACACATAGATGTAATTGGTAGATCAAATGAACATGGACTGACGCGGGTATTGAGACAAGATATTTGTGATGGCTGACTCTCGAGGTAGATACTTCCCTTGAACACTGAGGCACAACAGTAGAAACATGACATGGACCAAAACTTTATGATGCAGTGGATGCTGTGACTTATGTCAGGTGACCCAAAGGAGTGAAAGAAACTCAAAGGATTGGCTCAGTGCAGAGGTTTAGAGGATTAAAATGCGTGAAAAAGACAAAGTGTTGTGTTCAAGGGAGACTCTAAGAATTACTTGGTAATGTTCTCAAGAGACTGCTTGGCTTGCTTCTTTCAAATTTTCCCCCATCCAGATAGACAAGTTTCTCTTTTTAATTTAACAAGCTTGAGGAGGGTAACACATACTCGATATAACTCAACTTCGGTAAGTTCCTCTTCATTTGTTTAACGAATTGGAAGAAGTAAGGGTTCGGTCCCATATGGGCCTGTCGATGTTTGTTTTAGCGAGTCCAAAGAAATAAAACTCGAAGGTTTTTCATGATTATAGAGTCTGAAAAAACACTTAAAAGAGAACTCTCTCAGTTCCTTTTTCGTACAGTTAGTCTCACGAGGCCGAAAAAGAGATAAACTACCACTCGAAAGACGCCCTTTCGAACCGTTTAACGAGTGTGAAAGGAAGAAAGATCACTCGACGATCTTTTCATATTTAGAGAGTCTGAAAATAGTTTAAAGATGACTCTAGGGGGTTCCTTTTTCATGTGTCCATACGAGTCCGAAAAAGAGATAAAAGTCTACCTGGTGCGTTCTTATATTCTCGAGCTTGAGAACGAACTAAGACTATGCTCATGAATGTGACAAGGTAAATAATCGATCAGAACTGCTTTGAAACCTATAGTGTCAAAACTGCAATCCAGAGGTTTAGTGAAGCCATTATATTGTCAAAGAAACCCACAAATAACTATACCTTATAAAAAATGGAAATTTATAAATAGTAATACAAGAAAAATCTTCATTTACCATTCCATTTTGCATAAGGATTTGTAGCAGTGGATATTCTCACTTTGGAGGTGGATCTTGTTTTGCTTGATACCGAAGCTATGGTTGACCATTTCTCTCACCGTTTGGACTAGGTAGATCTTCATCTCCCCTTCTTTCAATTACATGGTTCAATATTTGTTTTCATAGCAATATTTAAATTAAGAAACAAAGCCTTAGGTTGATCCAAAACAGATCAAATCGACCTCTATTGAAAACGATGGGAAAAATGCATTCTTTTACAAAAACGTGTTTAGAAGGTGATAGCAAAGATGTCAATGCCTTGACACTTGGGTGGATGGGTCGTTTTTGTCAAAGAATCCGTAAAAAACTGAAAACCATGCCCACGTAGCCATTATGAAAATTAGTTTTATTTAGAAACGTTTTGTTGCTGCATGATGATTGTTGAGTGATAAGAAGAGGGCGTGGTCTTTTTCGAATAGTGTGGGCATTAGATTTCATGTTTTTAAATTGCTTAAGAAATTGTCAAAATTGCCGAAAAATTGAATAATGAAATTCTTTGTTTTTTTTTTTTTGTAGGTGATTTCAGCGACCATGATTGAGTGGAAAAAACGAGAACATGAGCTCGATGATTTGGCCGCTTTGCAGAGTCCTCGTACATAGGCCGCGTTGAGAGATTGTTGCCTTCTAAAATTCTTCAAGTTGCAGAAGATGAAGAAGGAAATCCTTCAGCTTGAGTACATAATCAGCTTATGGGATGTCGCAGAGCAAGGGTTCCGGATTGGGACACAGCTTCTAACCATCGAGTTGGAAGATGTATATTTCTTGACTAGCCTCTCGAAAAGAGGGGTTCCTATATCTTTTTCCGGACAGAGGGTGCTTCCTGAGCAAGTGGCCGTGTATCTGGCACGTCATTGTGTCCCTGGGGCAAGACTAGTGGGGGGTAGAATCCCTATCAAGGATATCAGAGAGTTACCCCTTCGGTCCATTTTGTTTGCCATCACAAGCATGATGGGAAGCACTAGCGCACATCTGGCATCGAGATCACAGGTAGCTTATGGCGTACAGTGTTTGGAGCCAACACTGTTCAACTGGAGTGCAGGGTTCCTTCGGAATGTGAAGGAACATGTTTCGCGGTGTAGGATGGGGCAGAAACAGTTCAGATATTGTTCATTTTTAGTCTCATTCTTCTTAGAGCGCATCCCCCAGATACAGCCTCAGATTGCATTGGTGGTACGGCCAGTGGAAGAACTACGGATGGAACGGTGGACTAGTCTTTCTTCGAGACTAGTGGCAGAGTCAGAGTTCCATTTCGTTGGTGACTTCTTCGCTTGGCTAAGACGTTAGTATCTCTGGATAGAAGACTTCCCTTATGCTGATGTGGACTTCCACGGGAGCATGGATTTGATTCTACCAGCAGGGGAAGATTGGGATGCGTCAGGTGAGAGACTAAGCAACACCTTGTCTAGTTTTTGTTTTAAGTTTTTAATGTATATATATATATTTTTGGGTATGTGGAAGAGTTTTTTAATGGATGTATTGTTTTTAACATGCAGACAAGGGAGCAATGCGCCCGACTAATATACCACTACCAGGACGTCGCGGGGGTGCTCCGACTGCAGTAGATCTGGGGGCACCAGTGATAGGTCTTCGGGAGGTTGAAAGAAACGTTCAAGGCCTCACGATGGGCATTCCCCCTCTACGGAGGAGAAAAGTTCCTTTACATCTACAGAGACACACTGTGGGGGTGCCAGAGAATGTTAATTCTCTGCTGAGACACATAGTGCGCGCAGTGATATGTTACTCTGAGCACAATGCGGTGTAGAGAGATTAGAGTCTCTCTAGTGATTGTATATTTTGTATGACTTGTCAGACGATGTTGTATGGGTGTAAAGACCCAAAATTTTGCTCTTCCAAATACTTTTTTGATGTAATCAAAACACCTTCAGTCACACTATGTATATATATACAGTTCCAAGTTTTTACAGTGCCAAATGATTTGTACATGATGATGCCTTTAATGTGGTGTGTTTTAATTTACATGTGATGTACAATTTGTTTTCCTTCATAAAATATTATCTATGGGCGAGATACCGATCCATGATATAATTAGCTAATGAATCCGAAACATTGTTGAGTTCTCTTGGAATATGTCTGTATTCGATGTAATCAAACATTCGTTCAAGGCGGTGAACTTGTAGGTGGAGATGTAGCAGGATAGGACTACGAATAGCATAGATACGATTGAGTTGATAGACCACGAGTTGGGAGTCTAGGTTAACAATGATGCGAGAGATACCTAGGGAGGAGGCTTGGGTCAAAAGTCCGATGACAGCATGATATTCTGCCATGTTATTAGTCGCTGGTCCTAAGAAAAAACCTCTTGAACGCACTACCTCGTCAAATTGGTAAATGACCCATGCTGCCGAAGCAATGTTCCGGGTGTGTCGACTAGCGCCATTCGCAAACCTGACAAAGATAGGAAAGAAATACGTCATCTGTGCATGAAAACACAAGGCACAATTATGAGTGGTAAAGGTAAAGACTTGAGCACGCGAAAGAAATAGACATACCAAACTAAAATACAATAATGTACAAAGTACACATGCTAGGTGATCTAGGCGTAGTACTTTTTGAGGTAAAGCCCATTCCGGGGCTCTCCCAGGGAGGTTCCATCATAATCGACTAACTCGTAGGCGCCTCTGTGCAGAACACGTTTCACAATGTAAGGGCCATGCCACAGAGGTTCTAACTTACCTGCCCCTAGTTTGTCGTGAGCTTGGTCATAGACGAGGACTAAGTCTCCTTCTGCAAAAGTCCGAGGATGGACGGATTTGTCGTATTGATTTTTTATACGTTTCTGATGTGCCTCGTTAACAAGAGCGACATCACGACGTGTTTCGTCTGGTTTGGTCAGATATAAGAAACGTTCTTCTTCGACAGAAGTATGGGGTAGGAGTTCTACTTTAAGTTTCAGAGATGGAATCTCACACTCGATTGGTAAAACGACTTCGATGCCATACACTAACTGGAAATGAGTGAACCCAGTTGTGGTTTTCACGGAAGTGCGGTAAGCCCAGAGAGAAGAGAAAAGTTGTAGATGCTAGGATGTCTTATTTGCCCCTACCATGCGTTGAATCATGGTTTTGAGGACCTTGTTGATAGATTCAACTTGTCCGTTGGCTTGAGGATAGTATGGGGATGCGTTTTCATGGCGAAAACCCAACTTGACATGAAATTCACTCATCATCTAGTTCTTAAAGTGTGCACCGTGATCAGTGACAATGGCGCGTGGTACACCAAAATGAGTTATGATGTGGTTAAAAAGAAACAGAGCTGCGGTACGACCATCGTTTAGAAAGGTAGGCATAGCCTCAGCCCATTTGGTAAAGTAGTTGACGACGACGATTATATAACCGTGCCCCCCCGGCTGAGGTAGGCTTACATTGCATAAAATCAATACCCCATTTGGCAAAGGGGCCGATGGCAATAATGGGGTGCAACGTAGTAGGGTGGGTGCGTGCCTTGTTGTTAAAAACTTGGCAGGGTGGGCATTTTTTGACTGCCTCAATACAATCTTTAAAAATCGAGGGCCAAAAATAGCCGGCACGTAGAATTTTTTGGGCTGTGGCCATCCCAGAAAGGTGACCGCCACAGGCTCCAAGGTGACAATCATTTAGAACGCGTCAGCCTCTGCATGAATCAGACATTGTCGAAGGATAGTGTCAATACCATGGCGATACAAGGTGTCACCGATGATAAGATAGCGACGAGAATGGTGGTGAATACATCGACGCTCTTTGTGGGAAATGTTAGGCTGAAAGCGTTGGGTTTGGAGGTAAAGGAGGATGTCTCTGTACCAAAGATCAGAGGTGTTGATGAGGAAGAGAGTTTCAATAGGGAGAGAATCTCTAGGTTCGATATCTTCATCAGTATGGGGGAGATCGCAAATAAGTTCCGCAAACACCAGGGACTTTTTGGCTTTGGACTTTGCAAATTCAAGATCGAATTCCTGAAGGATGATGATCCATTTAGAGTATTTTCCCCTGAGCACTTGACGTGTCAAGACGTGGTACATGGGGTTTGAGTCCGCAATCACAGTGGTGGTGCGTAGTAGGATGTAATGGAGAAATATTTGGACAACGATGACGGCTGCCAGAGCCAGTTTCTCCACATGTGAATATCGGAGTTTGGGTCCAGATAGGCTCTTGCTCAAACAATAGATCACATGTTCCTCACCGTTGGGGTCCTCCTGAACTAACACCATCGCAATAGTGGAAGTAGAGGAAGCTAAGTAAAGGATGTAGTCCTTTGTATAGTTTGGAGGATGCAACAAAGGTGCGTGGGTCAAGGCATGCTTGAGAGCATCAAAAGATTGTTGAGCGATGTCATCCCAGATGAAAGGGGTGTTTTTCTGCAATAATCGCATGAATCCTGTAGTTATCTCAGCGTAGTTACAAACGAAACAACGAAGGAAGTTTGCTTTTCCTTGCAAACTTTGGAGTTGGGTCAAATTAGTAGGTGGGGGTAAGGCCATAATAGCCTTAATCTTTAAGGGATCCACTCAAATCCCATCTTTGGAGACAATAAAACCGAGGAGTCGATCGGATTCGACAGCGAAAATACACTTATGTGGGTTCAAGCGGATACAGTAAAACCGACATCGAAGAAAAATAGCCCGTAAGTGATCAACGTGATCTGATCGATTGGATGAGTGGGCAGGTAAGTTGTCAAGGTAAGGTTCTGCAATATGCTTGATATCGTGGAAAGCGTACGACATGGCCCGCTGGAAAGTAGCACCAGCATTTTTGAGACCAAAAGGTAGCTTTCGATAGGCGAAAGTTCCCCATGGGCAGATAAAGGTGGTCTTATGTTGATCAACAGGTAAGATTTCAATCTGGTTATGCCCAGAAAAACCATCCATGAAAGAGAAGATTACGCTCCGAGCACAGTTATCAATGATCTGGTCGATGAAGGGCGTAGGGTAGTTGTCCTTTGGACAAGCCTTATTGAGATCCTGATAGTCAACACAAACACGGATGGTCCCTTGTTTTTTGGCAACCAGAACAAGGTTGGAGACCCATTCTGTCAAAGGGATGGGATAGATAAAGCCAGATTTTAAAAGTTTCTCAACTTTTGCCTTTATAGCTGCGATTTTCTTGGGATGAACTGGGCGGAGTTTCTGTCGAACAAGTTTCACGCCTAGGTAAGTCTTGATTTCATGCACGACAATCGAGGGGTCGATCCCTGGCATTTCCTCGTAGATTCAAGCGAAGACATCACATAATTCTTTAAACAGAGCGATGTAAGATACCACTTCTTCGGGTGTGCAATTAGCACCAAGTTTAATGTTTTCCACAATGCCTTCTCTGATCAAAATATCAATAACAATTGTAGCAGAGATATTACCCATATTCCCCTCAGAAAGAGTATCTTGTGTGAGGATGGGAGATTGTGGAGAATCGGTAACATCAGGGGGAAAGACAGAGTGTATGTATTTGTGAATTTCTTCCAGAGGCGGAAGAAAAGAGGATCGATGATGGTTATCATCCCAAGGTACATCGTCAATACTAAGCATCTCCATTATAGATTCGTCGGAAGGGAAAATTTGGGAAATGTAATCGATTGCAGACGATAGGGAATCCAACCATGATGACATAGAGTAGGCATCGGGTTCCAATAAATGGGGGTTGTTTGGGGAGGGAGAGTCAGATTGAATAACTACGTATGCAGCCCCGGTTGGGCTAAGTGGCATGGTGTCACCTAGCACATCGAATTCCATAGGACTAGGTACAATCCAAGGGTTAGATGATTCCAAAGATTGGTAAGGCATAGTCGAAATCATATTGACGGTGGCAATATGATGTGTGGTGGGTGGAAGTGGTGTAGGGAAAGTACCCATAAGGGTAGAATATTTTAACAAGCCAACACCAACGCTTTCATACGTAACTGGGTGGTCTCCCAAAAAAGGAATGTTGTTGGTGACAGGGGTACGAGCATCAGGTGTACATAAATCTAGTTGATCGATAGTGACACTTTTGCCTTGATGGGGGAATTGAACACATCGAAACAACGACGAGGCGATGACAGTCATAGCGTAGAACCAACTTCTTCCAAGTAGTAGGTTGTAATCGAGGGGGGCGTCGACCACCTTGACATCAACAGTAACAGTTTTTCCGCCCAACTGAACGACTAAGGATTGTAAAAGTCCGTGAGGATGAAAACCTTGCCCATCGAAAGCGCGTAACATCGTAGGGGATTTGTTAAGGGAAGGTGATTTTAAGCCTTTTCAACAAGGTAAAGACATGACACAAGTAGAGGCTCCCTCATCCAAGATAGTTCGGTGGATTTGTTGATTGTGAACAACACATCGATTTGAAAAGCTAGTTGGTGGGAGAGTCGAGGCTGATGATCATCCAGATTAAACGTGAGGCTATTAGACGACTCAGGATCGAAAGAACCAATGGTAGCTAAGAGCATCCTACGTTGGTTGGGACAGTGTTGTAGAACTTCCAAGGCAGACATAACACATGGTGCTTGAGCCAAATCTTCAACAATGTTGTAGTTTTGGGTAGCCCGTGAACTAGGATTAAAGGTAGATTTCTGGATAGTGCTCTTAGGAGGGCATAGGATGGAGTCAAACGAAGGTTTCTCGATCCGGAGTGGTCCGAACGGAGGGCTAGTAAACGGAGGACTAACAAAAGATGGTAATGGGTCTGGTAAGGAATCATTAGTAGTCTTCAGCTTATCAGGTTTAATTAGTGTGTCATATGTCGTAGCACGAGTGGTCAGATTAATCTCGTTGAACATGTAAATGTGGGCACTTATCGAGGCCTCATCATGGTGTTGGTTGGAACTGCCCCCTGGAGTGGGGGTTTGAGCAACCAAAGATTGTTGCTGCAGAAAAGGCTGAGTAAGCACAGCGGGCTGTGAATTTCCCTTAAAGATCTTGGCCACTTCATCGCGATGTGGACAGTCTCGGGTGTAGTGATCATCACCACAAATGAGACATGGGAATTTTGGTTTCCATTGTGGTTGTTTTCCGGTAGCAGGGGTTTGAGGTTGATTTTTTGGTTGTTCATTGTTGTTGTTTTTCTTGGGTTTATTTCTTGTTTTCTTCTTGCCCCCAGGTTGTTGTGAAGGGGTCGATTGGACCGCATTCATCTCAGAGACCTGAGTTTGAGGGGGGGTACGAGAGGGTGCAGTTGAACTGGGAGTAGGCACCGGAGCAGACCGCTGGGTTGTTCCAGTCGACTAGGAAGTAGATTGGGTTTTGACGGAGCCAACGATGCCATCTGCGTGCGAGGTAGACGATGGTTTGGATGGATCATTAGTAGCACGGGTAGCATTTGGTATCAACTCGTACAGAGTACCAGATTGTGAATAAACCAAATCTAAGTACTGAGCTCGAGCAATGGCTTCTTCCTCGGTGACTACACCACCCATGGCAACATCACAAACGATCTGGGGTAACAATGATTTAGTGAACCATTTCGCTAATAATTGGTCAGGAATGACCACTTTGATTAGCCTTTGTCGTCGTCTCCATTCATGAATATGATCAGAGATATGTATGGAGGTTGTTTGACAAAGGGAGGTCAATAGTTCGGTACCCGTCTCGTATTGAATGGGTAGTTGGAAGTGTGTGAGGAAGGACATGGCAAGAGAGTTGAAATCGTGAAAAGAAGCACGTGGTAGTTCAATATACCATTTTGCTGTAGAACCCGTAAGCATTCATTGGAAAAGACGCAAACGTATAGAATCATCCATGAGGGAGTTGGATGAACACCACAGATGGAAAGTCATCACATGGTTGTTGGGGTCTTCTCCGGACTTTCCGTCGAATTTTGGGATATCAGAAGGAAGTTTAGCTGGAATAGCTGGCCAAACCGGAGAATGAAAAATAGGATCATTCGTTAACCGAGACAAGTCTAGAAGGTCCAGAGTCGCTAAGAAAGGTAGTTGTCGGTTAACCTGTGGGTAATACTGGTGTGGCATAGGAACACCAGTAGGACCATACACTAGGTTATGAGAATAGTTGTAACTAGTGGGCCTTCTTGTATAAGGTTGGTGTTGACCAGGGTACATAGGATTTGAGGTGTTTTGAGAAACATGTGCGAGCGGAGGATAACCGGATGGGTTTTGAGGATTATAAGCCAGATTTGGGGTTTGTCCATAAGGAGGATATAGATGATTCCCTTGAGGGGGAAGAGATTGTGGTGGAGCTTGAGGATTGTGTCCCCCGAGAACTATGGATTTCCTAGAAAAGGGATGTTCCACAGATTGGGTGTGGGAGACACATTTTTTCCATACGGTTGATGGTAGGCTCCAGATTGAGGTTGCCCCCCAGCATGAGGGTGCCCTCCAAATGGAAGTTGTCCTCCGGTGGGAGGATGCCCCCCGGCTTGAGTTTGATTTCCCAAAATTTGAGAACCAGACGTAGACGACTGACCGATGCTGCTTAATGGGTTAAAGCCACCGAGACCGGTCCCTCCGGGTTGTGCATAGGTATGGAACTTCCCGCCATAACTTGGGTAGTAGTGATAGCGGAAGAATTCAGTGCTCTCTACCCAAAAGGGAGTGATGATGAAGGTCTAGGTGTTATTGGTGTGCTAGTTGCAGCTTGGCTAACCACCGTATTACCGGCGGGAATAGTCGGAACGTGAGGGGCCATGGTAGAATGAGCCGTCTGGAGAGAAAAAGTGGACCTTGGGCCAACAGACGATGTGTTCAGACCAATGGACGGTGTGGCTGAAAAAATGGTAGTACCGGTAAAATGGTTTAAAGGTACGGTGTAGGCGATAGGCGCGTCGACACCTATTCCCATTCCGTAAATATCCCGCACCATGCGTGGTGGACATCGAACAATGTCTGTGGTCCAAAAGGGGTCATCGACTAAAGGGTTTGAATGAGGCCCATTCGGAATGTCAGAAGGATTGACGACGACAAATTCACCAACTGAATTCAGTTGGAGAACACGTCTCTCATATCCCTCCAGAATGTGGAAAGCCTCCGGAGACTCTGAAACAATCCTAAAATTCTCTAAAGAGGTGGGAACTTCTTCTTGGGAGGTTATAGTGTTGTGAACCTTGCTCTGTTGAGGAGATTCCTCCATAGAATGAGGGGGTAAAGGGGTATTCTCTTCCATATTTTCTGGAGGAAGTCCCTGTAGCCTCCACGAACAGCGTGGAGGGTCAATGTTGGCGAAAAAGAGTCGGCGGAAAAAATCTATGGCCAACTACCGAAAAGAAGCAACATACGCTAATAGAATCTTGGAATGACAACGAAGCAAACATGACCTTCTCTCGATGACCGTACTAGTTGGTGATGAAATCCAACGTCGCGTGATCAAGTCAAGAAGGGGCAAGGATATGGTGGAACAACTACAATGGCGACCTGCTTAATGGACTTATGCCTTGGTGCAAGCTTCCATGTAGTAATTGTGGATTTACCCTCCAAGGAGCTCGAGTGAGTTTGACCAATGTCTGCTCTAGGTACAGTGAGACTTCCCTTCACTGTCACCTTTTGTAAGACCCTAAAGATTATGGCCACTAAGGTTACCAATTCGTAGTCAGCCCCTGGGCAGGTATAGTCGGCAGTCCAGTCCGAACGTACGGGCAGGGTATCTAGCCCGAAATCAACTTGAAAGGCTTCCACTCAACATTGTGGATATACCTTTAAGAGATCCCCATAATACGATCTGACCACTACAATCAGTCAAACCACGGAGGATAATCTCTGTAGCTTTCCCGAGTGCGACCTCGTGCGTAACCCCTGTGTGAGAGGGGGATTCCAGGCAGACTTATACGACAATTGGGTTTGACTCTCCCTACCACAGGATGCTAATGTTTGTTTTGGAAACTTTGGAGAGTTATTCTCACAGCCTAATCCAAAGTACTAGTCCTAGTCTACTGTTGGTGGAGGATCCTAGAAAAGAAAATGTTCTAGATAGTTTTTTAATTAGCATTCATTTTATAGTTGTTCTTTACTCAAAAAGGGTGCATGGAAGTGAAACGGATGGAATGACGACTCAATCCCCAAAAATGCATAAAAGATGATAATCATTTCTTTTCGATGAATATATGTTTAAGGGAGAGAGAGAGAGTTCTTTCACTAACAAGCACTAATAAGGAATGCCCTCAAACAAAATTTTCTTCAATCAAATCCGATGTGGTGCTAAATTTTTTTAAAAATGTCTTCTAATATGCAAAATCAATCATGAATATGTCTCTTTATTGTTTGTGTGCAAATAATGATTAATTCAAAACAACACTTCTCCTGCTAATTAACCTTTTGGATCAAGGAAACTCAGACAAGCATAAGCAGGTTGCGTACAAACAATACACCCTCTTGTTGCGATAAAAAACAAGAAGCGAAAGAAAAGAAAACAACGAAAACCAAGAATTTCACACAAAAGAGAGATTGAAGAACAATGACCTTAAAAAAAGACAAATGAAGAGATTCGTATACTCCTGATGTCCTTCACCAGAGTTTCTCGCTCAGTCAAAAAGGAGAGAACAACAGTGCATTGGTTTCGAACTCCCAACAACAGAAAAACTCAAAACTAATGAAGAAGGCTACAAAATCTGAACAACAAGGTATTTGTTCCTTAGAAAGAAGGGTGTTAAAGATGAGTGGGAAGAGGCATTGACTCACAGAGAGGCTCAGCAAGTGAAACACAGAGACTAGACCCTGAAAAAGGCAATTCTGGAAAGGTTTTTGGCCAAAAGAGGGCTGGCGCTCTGGTGTAAAGGGAACCAAGCGTTATAGCGCTTTGTGTAAGACAGTCAGGGAGTGCTTGCGCTCTGTTAACACAACCACAGGGGAGCCAGGCTTGAAAATCTCCTAAAAATGTCAAAAAATCTAAAAATTGCAGTCTAGTCTGGCAATCAAGCTGAGTGTGAGGGGGTAGGGAGTCAATCAGCTCATGAAATCAATCAAAAAGGGGTGAACCAGGTCTGAAAACAATCAGAGGGTAAGACTAGGTCTATGAAGAGAAATCAAAACCAAAAAGTTTCGATTCGATACTCCCCAATGGAGTTGCCAGTTTCTGTTGAAGGAAAATCTCCCTGTGGACAGGTAGATCTCCTCTTGAGAGCTAGACTCTTAACTCTTAAGACAGAAGACGCTTCACGTGGACACTGACTTCCTTTCAGATCTATACAAACTAATGCATGAGGAGGAAGGAGAAAATAAGTACCTTTTATCGACGTTTGTCCCTGTACGCTCCAAGTTGAGCTCCAATCTTTCGCTCCTCGATGAGCCCTGTAGACAAACAACAGTACAACCACTTCCTTCTCTATTGATATTAGCTTGAAATAGATCTATCTATTGTAGACAAGTTTATGCGAAATTAAACACAAACTAGAAAGAAACAGGCCAATTGTGTCATATTAATGAGAACAATGACAGAAGTAGCTTACAACCGTAGATGCGAATGCGACAGCTTCGTCAAGTCCCCTTTGTCTAACCCTTGCTCAAAAGATCCACAATCTGGATGGCAACAACTTTATTGATCACTTTCCTCCAGTTCACTGTATGTTTCCTATGAGATCATAGGTTTCATGCTTCCAATTCTTCCTCTTTTCCATCATGATAGAGCCTGTTTATATAGGTTTAGAGAGGCTTAACCTCTTGAGGTATCTTTAGGGTAAGTTGAGGATTTCCCTCCTTGAACCAAGGATCTTCTCCTAAGATCATGACTGAACCAGGAATTCGAATGCAACTGCCTTCTAAGATTGAAAGATCCTCCCCTTATTCTCCTCAACAGATCAACTACTACCCAGATTTGACATCGCTCCCTCAAAAGGGGCATCAGGGTGCTATAGCGCTCCCTCAGAGGCTCAAGGGGGCCGCCAACGCTCTAAATATCTGTAGCGCTCCTTCAGAGGGGAAGTTTGGTGTTATAACGCTCCCTAACACCTTATAGGGGAGCACCAACGCTCCTAAGGATGATGTAGGGGAGCGCTCCCTTCTAAAACTTTAGTTTGAAAGCTTCTTTCAGGCGGGAAGAGATATCTGACTTCAGTTAACCATCCCTCTTCCTCCAAAGCATGTGTTTGAGGATTTTTAAGTGTCTCTTTAGTGTCGTCATCATGGCAGTATGCTTTGTTTGATACTTGCGACACTTATGAGCAACATGCGACACTTGCGAGCAACATGCGACACTTGCGACACTTGCCAAAGCGAGTAATGTTGATGTGTAACAAAGAGCATTATGCTCTGAGCATCCTGCTCATTATTGTATACCCTGGCATTAGAGCTTCAAGCTCTTTGTTATTAATATAAAGACTTCCGCAAGCGTATTATGTTCTCTGAATATTGTCTCTTTATTGTGTGTATGTTATGATTCTTGTTTCTACTTGCCTGCAATTGCAATCTGTGTTCCTTGAACGATTCTGTGCCAAAGTTCTCTCGAGAAGATAGATAAAGTTCTCTCACCCTGGAGATAAGGTTCTCGGAAGGTAGCTGTGCCGAGGTTCTCTTAGGTCTGAATAACACCCGTAGTAAGTCCCGCTAGGCAGGTGGTCGCTAAGGGCAGTTTTAGGTGTTGGGCTGTTCGAAGGTTCGCTAGAAGTTACTAGTAGGTTCACATAAGACCAAAGGTGGGGTTCGCATAAGGATCTGCTTGGGGTTCGCTAGGAGAGCTGGATTGGTTCTGCAGAGAGTAGCAAGAAGCATAAGGTCAAGTAGCAAAAGGAGACAGAAGCAAAGTTTACTAATAATAGAACTCATCTCTTTTAGAACTTTCTTCATGTTAGAGCTTTCTTCAAGTAACATAAACCAAAACTCCTATAGAACTCTAAAATTAAAACTCTCTTTAAAAAAAAATAACTAAAACTCCAAAATAGCTAACAGCTAAAACTCAAAAAATTAAAACTCTCTTAAAAAAAAAAAAACTAAAACTCCAAAAATAGCTAACAGCTAAAACTAAAAAAAGTAGCTAACATAAGTAATTATATTCTAACGTAGAGTATATACACCTTCAACCTAATGACTTAATTAAAAGATTACCTATACAGTATTCTTTATCACAAACAAAAAAACCTTCAACATCAATTTGATTTATACCCCAAATTTAAAATTAAATAATCATTATTGATAAAGAAAAACATTCCAACCATAAAGCACATTACAACTCAAACCTTTACCCATTATTAGAATTTACATCTGGCCATGAAAAAGGTCCACGTGTGCTTCCACTTCACTGTTCCATAATTAATGCTGCATTTCTCTGTCTGCTCTTTTTGAATGTTCCCCTTTGTTCTCTGAGAATGCCCTGCCTCGGCCCCTGTCGTGGTTATATGCAAGCCCATGTTCAACAAGGATAAATCAGTGTTTGAATGGAATTTCATTGACTGATTACAGGTTTTTCAAATCCTCGGTAAACAAGGAAGATCTGGTTAATTTTAGACAAGAGATAGATCGCATATACAGGCAAATTA
>SNQJ01S0046304.1:12473-24152 GCA_010110895.2 Picea sitchensis
GGGACACGTTTTTAGTTGGTGTTGGGCACGTTTTATGTACGTGTCACCTGTACATGACACGGACTTCACACGTATTGGACACGTGTCACAGCGAATCGTGTCGGATTCGTTGGACACGCGACATGGAGGGGGGTAGGGACGAATCCGGTTACATAGGTTACAACTTGTTGATGACAAATTTTATGTGTTGAAACTTGAAAGTTGATGTTGTGGTTGATGATTGATTATTTGATGACAATATTATAAGTTATGACTACTAGATGATTAATGTTATATGTGCACTAAGTGGTTGATGCTTTCATGATCATCATTAATCCAGTAGTTAAATCTATGTTTTCATGTTTTCTGCAGCTGAGTGGGCATTCTTCATGCTTTTTTTGAATATATATGCATCAAAATATATTAAAATATGCATTATAGAAAAAACACTGCTGAAACACTCTGCTGAAGCTTTTTGAAAATCGCGCTTCCTGCTGCTGCTCTCTGCTCCCAACAGCCTTGGCTGCAGTGCACGAGTTCTCAGATATTCTCTTCCATTGGAGACGTCAACACTTGACCCAGTCCATTGGTGGACAATGTATAGTGTTGGGTTGGAAGAGTTAGCAATCCTAGACACGTGTGATTTCACAATTGGCTAGTTCATCTGCATGTGAGAGCAATTGGAGCACCTATAGCTTTATCCATTCAGTAAAGTATAGCTGGCTGGGTTTGAAGAAGGTTGAAGATTTGGTCTTCATTCACTCAAGTTTTTGACTTATCTCTTAGAAGAAAGAAAAGTGCTTCTTAGGCATTGGGATGTAAATCTCAGGGACAATGATGTGGAAGCAACTTTTGATAGTGTTGATGTGTCTTCAAAAGTCACTTACACAGTTGTAGTATTCTCATTAAATTCTGCAAAAGTGTCAGGAATAGCTCAAATTCAAACCTACGAGACTGCTAGCCATTAGATGTATGATGATGTGCAGCTTGATTTTGGTTCTTGCACTCATTGAATTTGTAACACATTATCTTGCAATAAAATAAGAATGATAGGTTAATTTGTAGGTAGGTTTACAAACAAATTAGAGGTTAATTTGTCTTCATTTTCTATATATTAGGGTTCTTTATACTTCCTATGGGTCCCATGCCCCACTTGGGGGTTTCCAAGAAGTTTCTGAGGCGTTTCCGGAAGTTTCCAGTACTGGTATGTGGACAATTTATGAGTTTTGTGCAACAGAGCTGGAAACCTATGGCCATTGCTCAAGGGTGGTATACCATTTGTGGTTTTTTAATCCATAGCAGCCATGGTGGTTTCTACCGCCTTTCAGCCACCCTTGCAGGGGTGAACAGGACACTTTTAATGAATGTTTAGTTCACCAGCCTGGTTATTTTTGTGGTTAATGATGAAATACATGAATATTGAAGTCTATAGTATTCTATATTTTCCTTATTTTTTTCTAATGTTTTTTCTTCTTATATATATATTATTGCTTCTGTTGTTTTGCCTGTTTCCTGAAATATCCAAAGGGCCATTTCTGAAACTGTGCTCGTTCCGGAAATATTTCCTGTTTTTCCTGATTCAATCAACATAGTCTTGAAGCAAATTTCTATTTATGGACTAATATGATTCATGGAAATATTCTTAAATTTCTATGGACTTTGGCCAATGTCATAGCACAATCACAGGATCTAAAATTAAAGAACAGAAAATTACTAGCAATGCAAGTTAGTATACTCTTCTGTGAGCAAATCAAAGGACAGTCTTGAATCAAATTACCTTTAGGATCTGGCAAAGAGGATGTTGTCTCATTCTTTTCACATTAATTCTATGCATGGCCATGGATGTTATTCTAAGCAAACTGTGTGTTGGCAATTATTTTATGCATGACCATAGATGTTATTGTAAGCACACTTGTGGTTTGGTTATGGCTTATGTAAGGGTTTATTTCTCATTAGTAATTATTTCTTCATTTCAGATTGATGTTTGACAAATTCTTCTTCATCAAAGATTCATTGTGATTCAATCTTTAGTGAAATAAGAATCCTTGATTTCATCATTCGTGTTAATGTATTCCTTGTCTTCCATATTCAAGTCTCTAATCAAAGCATCCTTGTATGTTTCTAGAGGAATTTCAAACACTAGATATTTTCTTGAAAGGTAGATATCAGTTTATGAATAAATCAGTTCAACTTGCATGAAATATGATGTTTGTAATCCTTGATGGATTCATGCTGATATTGTTCTGTATGTATTAGTGTGATAGTCTTACGACCTAGTCCTCAAACATTTTCATAGTGCCTTTTGGACATTATCAAATTTACTTGCTGCTTTTCCTTTGATGTACTAAGATACCAGAACACCTCATAATGTTATTCTAAGAGGTGTTTTTGTATGACGGCAGCACAATTTCTAGCAGACACATCGACTCCCTTAGATTAGGGATTTTCTTGAAGTGCAGACTTTTTTTAAATGTTCCTTTAGATTCACTGGACGCTGTAACTTGCATTGAGAGAAGAATGCTAGGAGATTATTTTCAAGTTTGGATAGCTAATTCAAAATACTGAATTAATGTATCCAAGATTATAGGGTGGTAATTGCAATTGGGACTTCTAATGAATGTTTAGTTTGTATGGGTTACATATGTGGTGGTCAGCTCTATCTTTTAAGGTGTTGGAGCTATAATTTTACAAGGGGGTTGACTCACTTTTACAACCATGGGTATATGTATCTTCATAAATACTAATATGTAATATTGTTCCTACAGGATGATCAACTCGCTTCAGTACACAAGCTGTTGGGCAGGCACTCTATGACAAAGAACCGTGGCCATAGCTGAAGGTTTGCCGTTGAAGTAACAAGTTGATTTATTGATTTGTTTTTATTGTTAGGCAAAATTTTCCATGGCACTTGTAACTGATAAGTTGCCTTTAGTATACCCAATACAAATTTGGATATTCTATAATTAATCTAATTAGTTCTGAGTTGCTGACTTTTTAGCATTCCTTGCAGAAGAAGCATCGTTCTTAGTCAAATTCACCTGACTTATGCCAAATCTTGTACTTCGTCTTTGAAGTGGATTGGTTATTGCAAAGCCGATTGGCAAGAAGGTTTTCAAGTGTCTCATGTAGGGAATTTCAATGTCTGTAAGTTTTGTGACAGGTTTTGAAAGATAACCTTGGCATTTCTGTGCTCTTTTCATGGTAAAAGTGCTTTGCTTAAATCTGATTTATTATGCATATTCAAAGTGCAGTCGATTGAATAAACCAAGAATTAAATGACCTAGTCCTGGCTATTGTACTTATATCTACTGAATGATTTTTGGTGAAGTACTTGGGGCTTGTTCATTGAAATCTCATAACCTGTTACTTTGTACTATTGTTATTTCTCAATAACAGCAAATGGTATATAGGTGACGCCTTGAGTTTAATTTTATTCTATAATGGCATATAACTAATATTGTAACTGCTTGCCTTGGTGGTGGTAGGAGGTTATTTCTTGGCGGAAACTCTGCGTTGTCTCACTTATCTTGTTTGTGAACTTATATGGCATATATAACATATATTCTAGTTGAATCTTGCAAGGCCATAGTGATAGAATAATGGAATGCATACCATATAGAGATGAAGTTTATCTTAAAAGAGGGCATTATTTATTTATATTTTTGGAAGTTGCTTTGAGAACCATTTCCCAAGGTTAGGGGCTGCATCACATAACATGGACTTTTTTGGCTTTTAGGTGACAGGTTTGAGGGGTATCTATTCTGTGAAATTCACCCAGGACTTGCACCTGATCTCATCCCTTTTCCATATGCATTTCATTCAGAGCAATTCACAACAAAAATGGAACCTTGGTGTATGGCGTAATTCTCTGTTAGCCACATTAGTGAATGAAGCCCCATTGGGTGAAAGATGGCATTATCAGCAACCATACCCATTTTGATAAGACTGAAGGCCTTGTCCAAATAGCTGGCCAGCGCAATTGAGCATCTACAGAAAATGAAAAAGTTCTTTCTTGATTCCTCAAATAGGCAAGGCTTATAATATATCTCACGAAGTATCAAACACGTGCCACAAATGACAGTACAATCCTAAAAACCCACACTTATGAAAAGAGTAGGTATGACTACATTAATTAAGAAAAATTATAATTAATATAGATTGGCAAATTTCATTTGCACATGGACAATATATTGTTTTCTGTCGAATAAAACTGCCATTTGTCTCATCACAAAGTATTAAAGAATGTGGAAAGAATATAGAAAGAAATTTGGCAATGTCCCATCTAAATGTAAAGGACACTGCACGACTGAAACGAAATATATAGTTATGATGGTGTTTATAGTGATATTAGTTGAACATAAACACCTTTTAAGTCTTTTTTTCAACGTGACAATTAAACATTTGTATTCAAACTTATCTCACAAGCAAATTATGTTTTCTTTGAGTTTGTTGAATTCAGCTTCATTGCTTGTAGCATAATCTGAGAATTCATACAGGATTAACTTCATTAATCCGTAATGATCTTTGATCACACCCTTGGTCATCATTCCCTAAATTCATTTCTGAAGTTCCTACAGTATCTAGTTTCCAATAAGCCTCCAAAGCGGTTGCCAAGTAATTTGGGCACCTAAATGGTGATTGGATGTTCGTTTAATTGAAGGAAATTCCAACATATTTACCAACAACCTATTCCTGGAAAACCACCTTTTTCACACTAGAAACTGTAGTTGATAATTGTTGTCCCAGGCTCAAAGCAATAGTTTCATTCGGTTTGCATGGGATTTTATGCTAGTTTGTTCCCTGATTTTCAACTCATCTGTGATTATTATTTTATTCAACATCTTGGACGAATACCTCCAAAAATTTGCATCCAATAAAAGATGACCTTGGACCATCATCAAGTTACTTATTCAATGCGCAGCTTCAGAAAATTTTTCGCAAAAATCTCATCTAGGGTTGCATGCATTCCTAGCATACTATTAAGTTTGAATAAAATTGTTCATGCATTCCTAGCATGCTAATAAGTTAGAATAAAATGGTTTAAATTCTCTATAGCCTTTTATCGATACAAACATATAGAAAGATCATCTAAGCCTCTTTTCTACAATTAATTCTAAGTTGAAATTCTTCCCTGCTCAGCATGTCACAAAAATGTGTTTATTTTTTGCCAAGATGTAGAATCCATCTTTTTTCCAAATTTTATCTTAATGAAAGTTTACTGCTTGTATTCCTTCATTGAATAATTTTGTGAGTCTCCATGGCCCCACCAAAACTTGTATTTTCTTGCTCTGAATAAAAAGTTTCCGATTGCAAGGAAATCCGAATGTTTTGAGTCTAATTAAGGCCATGGTTATTTCCTAGCCTCCCCATATTTCACGATACAAATATTCCACTTTAGTACAAATTGATTTTTTTTTTCTTAATTTCCCCATTAACACTAGCTTAGAAGATAAAGAAGTTGTTTCCACAAGTCATTCCAAAATTTGGTTTCTTAAGGATTCATCACCCCCCAAAATGTAGGCCCCTGATCTTAGCTTTAAGATTTTAATAAACCATATCAAAAGTTGGATCCACTTGTAAATTAGCATTATCAAATGAGTTTTTTTCTCCATATGCTGTCCTAAGAATTATCCTTATGATTTTATTTCCAAAACTTGCTTTTCAGCTTGGAAAACAAATCATTCCACTCATTAAGAGAAAACTTGAAAATTCATAATTTTTTAATTATCACTTTGTTTTTACAATTTTTATCATATGCTATGATGTGCTGTGCTACTTTATAAGAGAAAAACTGTGAAAACTTTTCATTGTTGCCTAGAATTGAATTTTTGGGCATTATAATAAATAAATCATGATTAACTAGAATCAACCAAGTATTTATGATTTTATTTCCAAAACTTGCTTTTCAGCTTGGAAACCAAATCATTCCACTCATTAAAATAAAACTTGAAAATTCATAATTTTTTAATTATTACTTTTAGGCTTATAATCTTTAGTCAAATTAAAAAATATAGATTGCTTGGATGCATGGAGGGAAATCTAAAAAATATTAGATCCTTGGACCACTTATATCGATGCATTTGTTATCAAGATTGTGGCTTCTGTAAGTTGTAAATGAGTAAAACACTATGCTGTAAGCCTTGGCGATATCCAATTCTGTAAATGGCCTCAAATATCCTCAATGAAAGGACTTCTTCCACTAATATTTTGTCTCCTTTACAAATAAACTCTCAAGCCTTGTTTGAAGTCAACTTATACATGATGTTAGAAAGGAATTTGCATGAACTTATGTATTGAGACCATCTACAACATTTTGGGTATCAAAACCAAAACAATTGCATTAAATTCTCCAAAAACTTATGACTTTTCAATTCACCCTTCACCATGTACGGCATTTCTTTGGAGGAAAGCGTTTGAAAACCAGATTGGCCAAGAGCTTTGTCACTTTTGATGTGGGACAAAAGATCCTACGAATGCACTATTTTCATTGTTTTTATCAACCTTAATGTATGATATCGATTTTGGCATCACATCCGTTCTTAGTTTTCTGAGAAAATTTATAGAATATTATATAACTATGCAATTTTTGCTTACACATTTTTTTTTAACATTCTGCTTTGTGGACTTAGTTATTTTATTCACATTTTTTCAATGGCAGACTTGGGGAACAAACCAATATTGCAGGGCCCTTTATCTAGTTAATTCTAGTATATGGCTCTATAAGATATATTTTAAATAGACTTTGTTCATTCTTAGAGTCTTCTTCCATTTTTATTTTTTTGGTAATGATTCTTGTATATAATCTTTTGGAGTAACTTGTGTTGAGTTCTGAAATGTTCTGAGTGTCTCGAGTGAACACTCCACACATTATTAGGAGAAAAACAGTTTTTGAAAAACATTGGAAGGAAAGAGCCATCATGTAACATTTAAAGGGTTAAATTTTGAAAGTTAGCCATTTGTGATGCATAATAAATCAATAAAATCTACGAGACTAAGTCAAAATTTGATTACAAAATTAAAAGTGGCCATAAGGTCAAACTTAATTAGTCTTAAGAATCAATACAAAATAATAATGATCCTTATAGTTTTTGGTTTTGTCTTGAAGTGTTTTCTTTAAAAACACTATCAAAGGAAAACTTGTTCCATTCTTTGAGGTGGTATTTAATGCAAATTTTCTTGTCAATGTTTCAAGTCCATCTCCTTGGTGGTTTTCTTACCACTACTAACTAATTTTTGTTTATAGCTCCATATGTGACATTTTAAAATCTAAATAACTAATTTTGTGGGGAGTTTGACTAGTTCAATACTAGATCTGTCAATGATTTGAAATGGTCCACTTGAAAAGTAAAGTCATTGTTTAAATCTTCTTGTCACAAACTTTCTGATAGGACAAACATATATTTTCCTTTTGTAATGAAAGAGTTATGTAATTTCCTATTGCTTTGAGTAAAACTACCATTTTTTGGAGTTAACCTATTAACTAGTGGTAATGATAGTTTTGAAGATTTTTTCTTGGTCAAAAGATCAGTTTCCCCAATTTTGATCATCTGTATTTAGGATTTCATTTATTTCTCTAGCTAGTTAGTACCTATTTTTATCTTTTTTTTATGAAGATATTATACCAACAATCTTTCATGGAAAATAAAATTAGGGAAGTATAAATGTTGAAATATTGTAACTGCGAATAATATTCTACTTATTATTGAGTTATTATTAAATAGATCAATCCCCTTTTGTGGATTGATCATGTCGGGACTTATGTATGACCAAATCCCCTTTTGTGGATTAGTCAAACTCTAATTGTGTGAGGCTAATTGAGAAGTCGACCCCAGGGGTAATTAAAGTGGKTTTAGCCACTAAGTGAAGAAGTTGGCCCTGYTTGATGAAGATACACYACCCTAGCGCTCCTCAGCTAGTATAAATAAGAGAGGCTAGTGCCTCGTTCASTCACTCACTCAAGTCATTCATCTAGTGCACAAGTTTGAAGGAAGCTGCAGTTGCCGGAAGAGGAAGTGATAGACACATTGCTCAGTGTTGAATATTCTCTAGTGTTTGGTTTATTATCTTGGCATTGTATTGACAATCTATATTAAGAAAGTTTTTGCGGAGTTTTCTCCCCCATGAGGGTTTCCTAAGATAAATGTTGTGTACCTTATGATTGTGTTTCTTTCAGTGATCTTGCTTATGTTATCATTGTCTAGTAAATTAAAAGGAACTTAATAGCAACTCTAAATTTAACATGGTATCAGAGCTTGATTGAATAGAGCATTTTTCATTGGGTTAYCAAAAATGTCATTGTTGTCGTACAAAAAAATTAGGGCTTTTTGTTGGAAGAGAATTTCAGCCTAAAAACCATCTAGAGAAGTGCACCTAGCCTAGAGAATTCATTGGCAGCTTGAGCACACATTTTCAGTGGACATAATTCTTGGAAAGGGAAACCCTAGTTTTAACTAGTACAAGAAACCCTGAAAACCAGGAAACCATGACCAGTACCAGAAGTACTCGTCTAGATTTGCGCAGGCCCAATTTGAAGGGGTAAAATTTGGATTTTTTGAAAACAGTTTGCACCAGCCTACTCACCTCAGCGAAGCACACCTCTTGGTAAGTTCAGATTTAATTTCTAAGCACTTTCAATTTTTGGTCATTTTCCTAACTCCAGGTCAAGATGTTTGCAAACACCAAACTTGTTGACAAATTAGGTGTGGAAAACTTCTGTGTCTAGAAGTATAGGATTGCACTCATTCTTGAAGAGAATGGCCTAGCAAGATTCATCAAGGAAAATGTACTAGAACCTGCAGATGCTGTAGCTAAAACAAAGTACCAGAAGGATATGGTTAGAGCCAAAATAATCATTGTAGACTCTATTAAAGACCATTTGATCCCTCAAGTGTCTTCCAAGAATACTCCAAAAGAAATGTTTGATGCCCTAACAAGAATGAAGAAATATCAACCAAAAGATGAATCTGAGAACCCAACTCAAGAATACAAAAATGTAGAAAGGAAAAACCATTCATGACTATTTCTCTAGGGTTTCTCAATTCAAGGAACAACTAGAAGCAATTGGAGACAACTTGGATGAAGATGAACTCATATTGACAACTCTTAATGGTCTCACAAGACCTTGGGATGCCTTCATCCAAACTATTTGTGCAAGAAAGGAAAAAACTACAATTTGACGGTTTGTAGGAATAATGTGTTCAAGAAGAAACACGAGTAGCTAATTGAGAAGCAGTACTATTAAGGGATGAAGACCAAACCCTAATTGCTCATGCTAAAGGAGGAAGGAACATGTCTCATTTCCAAAAGGAGACCCACCACCATAAGAAATTTCACTCCCCAAAGAGATTCACCCATTTCCATAAAGAATCTCACCCTCTAAGGAGATTCCAAAAGTTTCAGAAAGGTCAAAGAAGAGAAAAAGATTTCTCATCTTATCAATGCTATCACTATGACAAGATGAGACATATTGCTAAGAATTTTCGAGCCAAAAGAGAAGAATACAAGAAGAGAAATAACAAGAGACATCATGCCCATGCAGTTGAAGATGATGAGCCACCCACAAATATGATTAAATACAATATTGAAGACTATGTTTTATTTTCTGCCCTCTCAGGATCCGTGTCCCCTGTAGAGGACACTTGGCTCATAGATAATGGTGCTTCTAACCACATGGCAGGTCAGAAAGACATTCTCTCTAGCCTTACAGAAAAGAAATTTCTCCAGAAAGTTACACTTGAGATGATTACCAATACCCTATCAAAGGAGTGGGAGAGTCCACCTACAAACTTGATTCAAGGACCCCGACGAAGATGAAGGATGTACTATATGTACCGGGTTTGACAAAGAACTTACTTTCTAACTCAACTTTAGATAAAAAAGGCTTTAGAGTTGCATTCATAGATGGTGAAGTTCTTATGTGGCCTAAAGATAAAACCATGCAAGATGCAATTGTCATTGGGACAAAAGAAGGTGGCCTGCATAAGTTAAAAGGTCACTCAGATGCAACTTTGACTCACTCCACTGAGAGTCCATGTGAACATTTTGGCATAGATGACTAGCTCACATCAACTACAAAGCCTTACCTTACGTGAGCAAGGTAGTTATAGGTCTACCATAATTCAAAGTTGATCATGACGGTGCGTGCAAGGGATGTGCACAAGAAAATAACATAAAAAATCCTTTTTCGAAGAGCGATAGTAAAGCAAAAAGAAACTTGGAGCTCATCCACTCAGATTTATGTGGCCCAATCTCATCAATATCTCTTAGTGGGTATGTATACAATGTGTCATTTATTGATGATTCCTCTCGTAAGACTTGGGTTTACTTCTTGAAATCAAAAGATGAAGTGTTTGGAAAATTCAAAGAATTCAAAGCCTTGATAGAAAATCTCTCTGAAAGAAAGATCAAGATACTTAGGTCAGATAATGGAGGAGAATACACCACAAAATAATTTGTAAGCTTTTGCAAAGATGCTGGGATTAAGAGGGAGCTCACCACTCCCTACAATCCTCAACAAAATGGTGTAGTAGAAAGGACGAATAGAATTATAATGGACGCTGTGAAGACTATGATTCACGATCAAGATATTGCAATGCACCTATGGGAAAAAGCAACAAGAACACCAATGTATGTCCAACACAGATTATCCATTGTGCACTTGGATTCAAAACCCCCGAAGAAATGTTCTCCAGAGAGAAGCCAAAAGTAAGCCATCTCAAGATATTTTGTTGTCCAGTGTTTGTACACGTTCCAAAAGAAAGGAGAACTAAGCTGGACCCTTTAGGAAATAAGAGAATATTTGTTGGATACTGTGAGGTCTCTAAAGCCTTAAGAATTTATATACCAGGTTACCATTATATTGAAATCAACATAAATGTAACCTTTGATGAAGATGCAACACTTAAGAAATCAAGGAGATGCCAGCTTGAAGAAGTATATGAAGAATAACTTGTAGCTCCCAGAGTTGTAGAACCAATGAGGGAAGTTAGTGTTTCCACTGATAATGAGATTTCAAAAGATCATGACGTGATAGAATCTCAAGAACCTCCCCAAATGATGATCTCTCACAAGAGAAAGCCAGGTTGGGCAAGGGAACTTATTCAAGATTGAGAGAAGTATGGTGCCCCAGAAGGAACCATGAGACAAGTCAAGAAACCTAAGCCATTCTTCAGTTATATGGCTTTGATGTGTGATCTCATAGAAAATGAGTCTACTTGCTTTTAAGAAGCCATTCAAAAGAAAGAATGAGCAGATGCCATGACAAAAGAATACCAATCCATTATAAATAATGATGTATGGGAAATAATTCCCATACAGGACAAAGATGTGGTATCTTCCAAATGGCTATACAAGATAAAACATGTTGCAGATGGAAATATTGAAAAATATAAAACAATGTTTGTAGCTCGTGGCTTTTCTCAAAAGGAATGCATTGATTATGAAGAGACGTTTGCTCTTTTAGCCAGATACACTTCTATCAGGACCATCATAGCTCTTGCAACCAAGATGAAGTGAAAGTTACACCGGATGGATGTGAAAACAACCTTCTTAAATGGTGTTATTGAAGAAGAAGTGTATATAGAACAACCTCAAGGGTTTGAAGTTGAATATAGAAAGACTCATGTCTGGAGGTTGAAGAAGGATATGTACGGGTTGAAGCAAGCTCCTAGAGCTTGGTATGGCATAATTGACAGTTTCTTG